>LVTN01000707.1:47722-82268 GCA_001649415.1 Musa itinerans | reverse complement strand
TATATTGAATGAGGGCGGTGGATGCTGGAAAAGAAAGAAAGAAAGAAAGAAAGAAAAAAAGAAAGAAGGAGAAGAAGGGGATTCTTATCCCATGCGTTGCATGTGAAAGAAAGAAAGGTGAAACGCTTTAGGGGGGCCGATGCCAACTTTGTGAGGGAGAGTCGTACGGTGGTGGAGAGGAATCAATGAGCCGCTCCCTCTCGTAATGCTGCCTTTCGGGCATTGTTTCATGGGGGGAAACGTGACGGCAAGGGATGGGGAGGGTGACCGTCCACCTTTAATCCCTTGTGCTTGTCCGACATCGAAGGCGAAGAACATTGTTCCCGGACATCCACTCACTCACTCACTTGCCGATGTGATGGACATGCCCCCATTGGATGTGTAATATAATAATATATAGCACTCGTATTTGGAGGATTTGAATGCTGTCGTCTCTCTCTCTCTCTCTCTCTCTCCGTGACCACTACACTCACACAAATCATTTTATGAAACCTTATAATATATAATAAGGTTAATAATTAAGATTGTTGGGATTTGAACTATTCCGAGTTCTGTTTTTGTATTTTGAAACAAAATTATAATGCTTTGAATCGATACCTAAAAAATTATAAATTCATTGAAAAATAATTTGAACTATTACTAAACCAATTTGGCCGAGGAAACGGTCTAGGTTAGTCGAGTTCAGATGGAAAACCAAGCATTAACGATTATGATATCTACGGATATCTAATTATTTTGAAATAAGGGATCAAAATTTGGAGTTCTATTTTTTTTTTTTTTTTGGAACAAAATTATGGTGTTTTGATTCAATAACTAAAATAATTTTTAAATTTATTAAAAAAAAATTGTTTGAATTATTACTAAGCTAATTTAACCGATGAAGCGATCCAAATTAGTCGGATTTTGGTGGAAAATCGAGCATTAACGATTTATCAGATATGGCATCTGTGAATCTCTCCAAGTCTTGTAAAAATAAGGGATCTAAGTTTGAAAGAAAAACATATTCTAAAGAGATGGCCACATTCTCTGCACTACTCGAGTGGCTTCGAGTTTCATGCTCTTATCGTGGAGAAAGGCATCTATTTATTTAAACTCGTGGAGAAAAAAGGAAGCATTGTTTCTTTTTTTATTTGACTCTTGATCAGCATCTTAGCGCCATGTCAATCGGGAAGATCAGATTTGATCTCATGTTATACTAATTCTATATTCTCGAATATCTTTATGTTGTGTTCACGAGGTTCTTACTTTTAACTATCAATATCTTTATCGACTAAGTTAATTAATATTCTTATAAAAATATTAATTATATTTTTTTATCGTGTAAGTTTTACCCAATAAAATTATTATTTATGAAATCCCTTTTGCATTATTAATAGCAAAATCATCAGCGCATTGAAGTTTCAGCAGCCCAAACAGTTAACCCAACCATAAATAATGTCATTAAGTGGCTGATAACTGTAACCGACCAAATTAAATGGAGCATTGAGGGGTTCTTTTTTCTCTTTTAATGTGTGTGGCAGACGGACGAAGAGCGAGAAATTGGTGCATTATATGTTGTGGTGGCCGACAGAACGACAATAATAACCTGTATTTATGCATTACAACTACATGAAAAACTAGGCAATACACCTTTTGTAGACCGACAAAGATTTCTCCGGTGAAGTGATGGTAATCCTCTGTTGCATTATGTTACAAGTATTATGGATAATTAAAAGTGTCATCCTAAAGAAAACATTATAATTGTTGATAAGTTTTATTCATTTTGCTTGAACTCATACAGATGTTAGAGGTTTATAAGTCCTTAACTTTTCTATTATTCAAATATTATGAGATTAAATATATTTATTAATACCCCTAATGGAAGAGTCGATGATATTTATCATGACCCTCCCTCATTCTATGGAAATCGATAAGAATATTTAGTCCCTTATAAACCTCCAACATCACTTTTATTTTTAAAGATAATTTTTGAAAGATTTACTCTGAAATGATAAAATCATGTGTATTCATCTAAATTGGATAATTTCACATGAATTTTTATATTTGCACTGTAGAAATAATAAGAATAAATAATTATGAGTGAAGAAATAATAAGAAGAAAAGACATAATCTATACCTCTGTCTTGTAAAAAGGAGAGGAGGCCCAAACTCTGGCCTGGCTCACTAGCGATCTATTCTTTGATGTACCCAACATAAACTTCCAAGTGTTTGAACATTAAGGAAAAAAAAACACAAAAGTTTGATATGGTGATTTTATGATTTTTTATTTTTTATTTGAAGGAAACATGTTGATGTAACTATGCCAATGGTTACAATATGTACAGTTAAAGAGGTCATTTGCATGATGTAGGTATAAGCTACTATAACAATTATGGGGTTTAAATTGCTAAAATGTACTATAACACGACTCGATGGAAGAAACTTATTCACACATATTTTGTTGATCCAACCATCTCAAGCTTCCTCACATAAGAAGCTATCACCTAATCACACAACCTAAGTTGAGATTAATTTCTAAACTTATCGTTCCACGAAGTGTTTGATAATATTATTATGGGTGACTAATTACCTAAGGAATAGGAATCTAAGTATTAAAAAACTTACATTTTATAAAATAAAATTAATCTCTACTTTATTTTCATTTTTTTTTGTATGATAAGAAGCTTAATTTTCAACACGAACATAAGTAGGCAATACTGAACTGCATAAATCTTGTATAGATATTTTTTAGTTTACAAAGATCACGGTTGACGTATGCCAGGAGAGGAAGATCATCGCAAAGTCAAATCTGAATGTGTCCTAACACTCTCCTGGAATGATGTACATGAAAACCAAGCAACCAAGTATGCAAATGTATCCTAACACTCTCCTGGAATGATATCCAAAAGAGAAAATTGGAGAGGTCCAAGGCAGATTAGATTCTCTAAGGGTATGTCTTTAATCCCGTGTACGCGTTGTCCCGCCTGTTGTTCCTGAAGGCGCAGCATCCGATGGAGTAGACGACGATGAGGAAGACGAGGAAGACGACGTTGACAATGGCGACCTTCTTCCAGTCGCTCTTGATGTTGGCGAGGACGCCGGCCTTGCAGGACTGGCAGTCGTAGCAGAGGACCGATTGATCGTTCTGCCATGCGCTGCAGTCCGGAACGGATGTATTGTAGCCGACGGGCTTGGTCCAGAAAGTCTCATTCACGTAGCTGAAGTTGCAAGCTGTAGGAGGCTTGCAGCACCCAGACTGTTCAAACAGGACAAGATAACACACCATGTGAGTATGACTACAACAAGAGATCCCATTTCATTAAGTGCAAGAATATGATAAAATTGATATATAGACAGACTAACATCTCATTTTGTCTTGTTTTCTAGTTTATCTTCTCCTGCCGTAATTTCTAACATCTGATTATGTCATAACTAGATTTGAACAAGTTCCTAACTCATTAACTTGGTAAGATAGGTATCATGTGGTCCAACTCTAAGTTATCATATTAACATAATACATAAGGTTAATTATAAATTATCTCATATAGTTAAATCTCTTTAGTATCTCGCTCTTTAGACCTAAACATTTTATATTAAAATTTTTATGATTAGATGATATCTAGACTTAAAAAATTTATATAAAAAATTTATAATTATAAAATTAAAATATTTAATCTTATTTATCTTAATTTTACCAATGGAATATATAATTAGAGCCAAAATTATAATTAGAGTCAAAATTATCTTTTTGCTCATCAGTTTTTGCTATTTATGCATGTGTTATAATGTGATATATCTTCCGTAGTAAAGCATTGATTTTAGGATCAATGATGTTAAATGTTTTATTTTTATAACTATAAAGATTTCAATGTAAATTTTTGAAGTCTAAAGATCATGATGTTAAAGAGATCTAAATATAAAGATCTTAATATAAATTTTTTAAGTCTAAAAACTAAGATACTAGAAAGATGGATAATCTATAATTAGTCATGGTATATATATTAACAATTCCACATCCTAATGTTTCTAACACCATTTTCTACTTGAATATCTCGTATTGGTCAACTCTAATATCATTTATTTAGTTCAATAATAATTAACACGTTAACTTAATATGCAACTGCTCCTAAAAAATAATCCAAAACACTTGAGTCAATATAGAACTACTTGCATGCAAAAAAAAAAAAATCCTCTAAAAGAGAGAAGACCCTATCTCTAATCCAGACGAGTCATACCTAAAATCTTGATGACAACATGCGGGTAGAGCCAAAATTACTTGAACGAGTTTAAATGACATAATATTCAGTACTATAAACATGCCAATAAGCAGGAGTGCTAAATGTAGCATTTTTGACAAGAAAGGCCAAGCATATCAAAAATTGAAAGCAATGTTCCAATTATTTGTATACTTGGAGAACTGTAACAGTAAAGGCAAGAAAACAACATTAACATGTGCACATTCTGGAAAGCAGTTTATGTGCATCTAAATAATTGTCGCCAAAATTAAAGCTAAAGACATTAAGTACCAAAGTTGAAGGAGCAATAAGTTTCTCATTATTTTAGATTTCCTTTAAACGATGAAAAGCCCAAGTTACTTGCTACGATAGCCCAAGTTGCCCTGCATATCATTTTTGTTGAAAGAACAATTGAAAGTTGCAATTTTGATCCTAGAATTGAATTGAATTGTAAGTGCACATCTTCAATTTAATTTATGTCAGAAGTATAAAGAGAATTGAATTGATTTATAAGTGCACTTTTGGCTTTGACATACTTAAATATTGTAGATTGATTTAGATTTACCAAATTAATCGTACCCACTCATATAAGATAAAGAAACAAGAGAAATTTTCATTACAAAATAGACAAATGAGCAAGAATAATACATATAAAAGGAAAAGAAAAAAGGGAATATGAGGATGCATCAGAAATAATAAACGACATGGTAAGGAAAATATCAAGGAAAAGAATAGTAATACAAGGAAAGAAACAACATAAAAAAGCGAATTCAATTAATCAAATTAAACCACTCTAGTAACCGAACAATTAACGTAGCAAGAAAACAGAACCCGTCTTCAGAAAACGCCAATTTCAATGAACAGAATTCGAAGCCATAATAAATGGAACTAAAAATCAAATAAACGACGAGTTCCATGCTTTCTACTTTTCTTTTTTTCCTCTTTCTTTAGCAAATTTTCAGAGTTTGTTAGTGATCTCAGAGCAATACTGAGATGTTATCAGCGAGCAAGAAGAGAGATAGCATATTAGAAGATCCCATTTTCTGAGGAAAAAGAGAGAGAACCAAGAGAAATCCAGAAGTATGAGAGCGGAATGAAAGCCGGAGAGAGCAGGGTGAGTTTTTCATGGTGGAATCAAAGATTCTTGGGAAAGGGGATAAAGAATGGAGATCGACAACAGTAAGACCATGGCGATCGGCATGAATCGAGATTTCCTAATCGTAACAAAATCATAGACGAGAGTTTTAAGGGTAGACCTGAATGGGGGAGAGGTTGTAGTTGACGAACTGATCCCATGTCTGGTTCTTCTCCTGAAGGCTGCGGCAGACCTTACCGTCCTGGAGGCAGCTCTTGATCCGCCTCCAGTTCTTGTCGCTGTCGACCCGCTTCTGGAGCCAGTTGGAGTAGTCGCCGAGGCGGTACTCCTTGAACCCGCGGCCGGAGACCGCCTCGCCGGCGCCCTTGTTGGTGACGACGAAGGCGAAGACGGTGAAGCAGACGAGGAGGATGATGAGGATGAACATGACGAGGAGGTAGAACCAGAGGAGGCAGGAGTTGCGGCAACAGGCGCCGACAACGCCGGCGAGGGAGACGAGGAGGAGGAAGACGCCGAGGGCGATGACGGGCCACTGCAGGAACTTCTCGCAGTCTGTGGTGGCCCGCCGGGCCAGCCATATGCCGGCGCTCAGGATCGGGATCGACAGGACGAACGTGATGATGTTGAGCACCCCGATCAGGTTGTTACTGAAGCGAACCATCTCTCCCCTCTCTTACTCTACTAACCAAGGGGAACGAAGTAGCGTCGGAGAGAGAGAGAGAGAGAGAGAGAGGCGATCAGTTCAGGATGGGGGGTTGGAAGAGAGGGAGTATATATATATATATTGTGAGAGAGAGAGAGAGAGAGGTTTCAGAGTTCGAATACTGTGCGATGGGAAGCGAAGAAAGCTGGGGTAACGGTTGGTGCGTGAGGGTAAGAAAGTGGAAGTAGGATGAGGAGGAGCAGGTCGTAAATTTACGCGGAGTGGAGAGCAGAGAGACTCGTATTGGTCGATCCATTGGGCCCCAGTGTGGACCCTCCTAGTGTGTCACGTCACGTGACCCCGTTGCCCTCTTGTTCTTTCTCCCGGCTGACGACGTATCCGGACTTTTCTTCGGATGCACGTGCCTCGAGATCGAGTCATCCATCTCAATTAAGTATATAAATTCGGTTCTTTTTTATTAATAAATTTTATATAATATTTTGATTTCGTCAAATTTGATCATCAAATTGATTTGGTGAGATTGATTCGACCGCATTTATGTTTCGATTACCATCACATCTGAAAAAGAGTAATCGTTAGGTATCTAAAATATAGGCGAGGCTATCAACTTAGTTTGAGAGTTCTAATCATAATTTTATAAATATTAAATATATAATATATAATTGAGATTTATGATTTTATTGTTATTATTGGATTAAATATTTGAGTTCTTATTACGTAAACTTTCCTTTTTTTCTTTCTTCATGATGGGAAACGCCATGAAAATGAAAATAAATTATTAAATATCTCTACATTCTTATCATTTCAATCCTTGTAATGTAATGAGATGCGAGGCATTCCAATATATTATGATATAATGAAATGTTTTGATTGGATGTATCCAGTATGAACGCTAATGTGGTGTTGTGAGGTAACGATAAAAAGTGAACAAAGAATTTGTCTTACCCAATCTAATTAAGCACATCAACGTGTTACCGGAGTTAATTATAAATTACATCAGTTAATTATATTTAGTATCTCGATACCTATATTTTAAAAAATTATATTCAGATTTATATATTTATAAAAATAAAATATTTAATCCTATTTTTCCTCGTATCATCAACTTGACGAAAAATATCACACATATCATCATGTGCAGAAAATAAAGCTAAAAAAAAAAAAGATAATTTTATAGTTGCTATTCTTACTGTTCAAAGATATTAATTTTAATGAGTATCATTCGTTATCATTTTATGACTTCGTCCTCCCATTTGGTTTTGTTATCCTGCTCTATTTCTCTTCTGTCTCGGGGTTTTCCTCAACCCCTCTCCAACGTTGAGGCTGCCTCTATTGTGCATTGTCGACTCCTGACCCTTTTGAAGAAGGGAGACCTCCCCAATGATTTCGAGTTCAATGTCAAGATCGATGTCACCATCGCCAATCCCCACCTTCATCACGCCTACGTCACTCTGAGGAAAAAGGTCATGTCCTCCGACCCCCACAACTTTAACAACTAGGTTAGCCCTAATGTGTGCGGCTATCATAGTATCTTTTGCATCGTAACGCTTGGTGACCCCTTAGTCAACATCATCCCTGACATCGGCCTTAATAGCATCAATATCACTTGGTATCTCCTCACGAAGCTTGGCCTATCGATCGAAATCACCCTCCTCCACATCAACTCTAATTATTTTTGTGACATCATCCTCCAAAATATCTATAGTCTCAAACTCCTTCATGAGCTCAACTTTAGCAACAATCGTTCGTCGGCTCGTTTCGGGATGTTGCCCTTCACTTACCGTCACTTAAGTATCTCGACTTTCAGTTCAATGACTTCGAGGGAGCGCTACTGCTGATACTTTTCGATAAGGAGCTCAACATTATATTCTTGAATGATAACTGTTTTAGTTCTCAGATATCCGACAACTTCGTCAACTCTAAAACTTTCGTCGTCATCATCAACAACAACAAGATCCATGGCTACCTTCCAAACAATATCGGCAAGATGATAGCCACCATCAATGAGCTTATTATGATAAATAAACTTTCGAGATTTAATCGAAGCTTTCTCCTTAAGCGAAGGAGAGGACGAAATAGTGAATGTAAAATTACATTTTAATCTCCTTTTTGACATCATTTTCTGTACACTTGCCGTATAGAAAAAACAAGGTTAAATATTTCACTTGCTTAAGTATAAGAATCATAATATAACTTTTTAAAGTATAAAGAACGCTGCTAAACATCGCTAACTGCATTACATAATATATAATTAGTCCTAACAAGTTACACGCCGTTAGATACTCTGCTATAGATAATTTTAACCGTTGGATCCACCCGGACGCGTAAAGCTCCCGTTATCTACGTCAGAAGGCTTGCCATTATTGTAAAGTGATGGAGAAAATCTTTTGAGCACAAAGCATTTTGTTTATTGATGGATTTGGGTCAGATGAGATGGCGTTGACCGCGCGCTTTGGAAGACGTCAGGAGGTTGCTTTCTCCGCTTTCACGCTACCCGTATTATATATGAAGCCCACGATAGAGTAATGAGTCGTTGACTAAATAGGGGTGACGAGGATATCAGAGTCTGTAAATTGCCATAAAAAAAAAGAAATGATACTAGATAGGGAAAAGCGACAAAAATGATTAAGCTAAAGTATACCGGACGCAATTGGATTTAATTGACTTGGTCTATATCCTAGTTAAGACTTGAATCTCAAGATTAATGAAATGGGTTTACTTACAAAAATAAATTAAAAGAGCAACGACTTAATCAATGCTTCATTTAAATATCATGATCTTTTCATCCAAGTTGATGAAAACTGATAGCCGGCGACAAACACTGTCTTGACTTTGGTGCGATAGAGATAGAGATAGAGATGTTTAAATTTAAATGAAGGATTAAGTATGATTTAGTTTGGTGATAACATCAATGTCATGGATCCTCATGCTTCGTATTCACGATGACACAGAAAAACAATGCAGCATAGATAGCTTTGTTTTATCACAATATCATATATAGAGGATCTTATACTAATTGTTAATTTATATAAACTAAAAATAATTATTTTAGTCAAGAATCTTGAGGCCTAACATCAAGTTGAGACTTGGCAAAAGATTAAGTGTTCAAATACTGTTCAACTACGCTACAACCTAAAACAACACATACTTTGAGGAGCAAAAAGGCTCTCCCAAACGCCATAACACACAATGACTAGGTCCATTCAAATGCACATGGAGAGGCATGTGCTCTCACTTCGTCCAAGTACACTTGGTTGCATTTTCTACAAGTCAAAACTTGAAAGATGAACAAAAGCGACTTCCACAGATAATAATTCAAGACAATTAAAGTCAGGAGAGGGAATTCGGATGTAGAATTTAACGTAGGTGTTTAGATGGTTATCTCTAAGCACCATGATGTAGAATAAGTCATCATTTTCTTTTGCTTGTGGTTTAGGTGATGTAGGAGTTCAGAATATGTGACAAGACAGAGAAGAAATAGCGTACATAGAGTAGATGGGATCCAATGCGATTTGCCATCAAATTCCTCAGTTCAGCTGCTGTCTTTACAGGAGCGGCTTAATCACCAGAATACTACAACGTCAGAGGATTGCACATATCAATGGAAAACAGGGGAAGACGAGCTCAGTGGTCCTTGATACCATATCATCCCTCATTATTTTCCTCTTTTCCTTCTTGATGCGATTTCTGATGCCCAGGCTTTGCCTATATCAGTCTGAAATTTACCTGCAAAGCATATGACATTTTAGTGTGGAAGAGAAATTTAGGATGGGCAATTTCAACTTGCATCTTTTACTTGGGAGAGTTGCAGCTCCAAAAACCGACTCATGTAAAATCCCAAAGGAGTGAGGGTTAAAATACACACCGTGGTCTAAGAAAGATCAACCCATATTCTTTTCTATACATAAAAGACTAGTAAGAACTGAGTGCTGTACATTAAGATCAAACTAATGCATTCGGTACGGAAAGACTTGGTCGTTTGGCCTTCACAGTCGCATAAAATATGTGTTCTGATTGATAAAAGTTGGGACTAATCTTAAATTTAAGATATGAAACAAACACTAGAAACTATCAACTTTAAAATAACAAGGACTGAAACTGGATGAATCATGCATAATTTTAATAGCAAATAATATTATTAAAGTAAAAGATAAAAATAAGAGAAATCATTTTAAACAATATGGATATATGCAAGGAGGAGATGCAGATTCTCGGATTAAGACGAAGCGAGTGAGTTAAATTTAGATTTGTTGTGCAAAGAAAGTAGGAGAACACCAAAGAAAATCTATAAGAATCCATAAAAAACATAAGGCTGCTTTTCGGTTTGATTGGTAATATTGCCCTAAACAACATTCAATCACCAGAAAACATCCATTAGCCAACCCATATAATTTAGACTTTATGGTTTGCTATTGTTTTTTCTATTTTATTAGTTCTCCTCAGAGATTTGTTCTTAAAAGCTTGGAAGAATAAAGGTTTCTTTTGGCAAGGTTTGCTTTTATTATAAAATAAATTGGTCCAATGCCAGAAAAGATCATGGATGGTACAGGTCTTGAGAAAAGTATTTAGATGTTCAAATTTCTCTAGTGGGTACAAAGCTCATACCTGCAGTAGACTCAAAAAATTCTTCCAGATCAATTCCTTGCTCTGCATTGATTAATATCCAACACAAATCAGAAAAGTTCAACCAAATTTAGAGGATAATATTGTTTATTTATAATGAAAAAAACATACTCGGATAAGTGATTTCACTAAATAGAAGTTATACAAGAGCTGCATAGACTTGCACAAAAAGCAAGTGCAGCACAACATATAAGCTGCCAGTGAGCAAGCCAAGGAGAAAGAGCTAGTTCCTTTGTAAGCTTTATGCCACTTTGACAATGTCGTTGAAATTTCACATGATGCACAGAATTTATGCATGTCTTGAAGTTGAAAGAGACTTGAAGATGACAGCTTCAAAGTTCAACGTTCCAGTCCAAAAAGATTTGTTGCAATAAAATAACATATGAATATCATATAGTTCAAACTGGGCTGGTTTAATGAACATTGTTGGCGATAGTCCCTATTAAATTTGTAGTCACAAACAGTTTCCCCATGCCTATCGGTTCTAAGCTTAACAAAAATCCTCAACCTCTTTCACCTCATTTTTATAATTAACATGTCATATTCCTCTCAGATCAATTGTTCAGTACATGAATATTGTGATCCACAAGAAAGTCCAAACAGTCATTCAATTACCAGAACAAATGTGCAAAACCTTACCATCTTCATATTCTAGAGCTTGAAGAATCATCTCAACCTGTACAAGAAAGCAATTATTGAGTTCCAAAGTGCCTGACAGATAAACTAGTGCACAAAGTAGTGAGAGAATGAACTTAAAGATTACTTTGGTGATAATTTGTTCATATCTAGGGGAAAATTTTAAGAGCTACCATACACACCTTGAGGGGGAAAAAATTCAAAATTTAAGAGTGCAAAATTAATTGAAACCTTTTAGATGACACAAACTCTAAAAAATAACTAGTGAGATCAATGAACAGCAAACACCATAATAAAATTTTTTTACAAGCAAAGTATATCAATGTTGTAGGTCAAGGGATCATATTAACAAATGAATGATGTAGGTGAGAAAAAAAAACAAATGTCTGAATGTTGATTCACTATCTCAAAAAACAGAAAAAATGCTACTGTTCTAAAATGTTTCAGACTGAAGAAGATGATAGTTGAGGGTGATATATTTAGTTGCCTATTTGATATTGTGAAAGTTCAGCATGTAGTCTAGTCAGAATTTGGAAAAAGAGGAGACTCCAAATTGACATATAAGAGTTAAATATATTACATACTTAAGAACAGTACAATAACTGATATCAATACAAAGGACACTTAAAAATCAAATATGGTAAAACAACTGATATCACCAGAGAAGATTGGATATACTGGTTCAATCACAATATCTACCTAGAGAGCTCTTGAACTTGGAACTATCTCTAGTAGAAAGGTAATTCTAAGAAAATCACAAAGTTCAGCTCTTCCCTACAACAGCACTCCTCTTGATAATAACATGTAGAAATGTACCTTGTCAAAATCCTTGACTAACTTCGCTTCTGGAGAAGAATTATCTTCATACTCCATCCACAACTCATCTATTTCTTTAGCTGCAAAGTATAAGAAGATATGTAAACACAAGAACTTGCTGCAAACCTGAAGCAACAAGTTAAAATCATACTTAAAAATATGATAACATTCTTTAGAACACTATGCTGGGGAGAACTTGTTCCGATATTGTTCATACCACTCAAACAAATTAGATTTAAAAAATAAATAATGAAAACATTCTTTGTGGAATTAGATCTACCACTCAACTTGTTTGTAAGACCAAGTAAAAATGAATTTTGGACCTTCAGCAACGTATGTTCCACAATATACTTGAAAATATCAAGCTGAGAAAGTCTATAAGGATGAATGAGCATTCACACGCATGGTTTGCCTTACCGGTCCATACCGGTGTATCAATCAATTGTCGGTACGATATGTACCGAGTTGTAATCAGCCATACCGAACATAACGACACACGATACATGGGAGTATACCGATGTACCGCCTATACCAGTCTCCTGTCGGACCAGTATATATCGCTTATACCGAGTGGTACACTGCAGTACGGTAACCCTTATTCACACGTTCATATAATGTTGATCTCAATACCAAGTCATGGGTGCTAAAATAAATACGAGGGATATGAAAAGCAGACTAGTTATTATGTTGTACAGCTGACAGAAAAAGGCATTCAACGTTGTGCATGAAAAAGTATACCACAAGGCAATTTCCGTTATTCATATCAAACCAACATTTAACTGCAATTGGCATGCTAAGAATGAGATAGAGGATGATGCAATTTGCTCTTACAAAGTCACTATCTGGATTGTTTGTTTATCATATGGTGGACTTGCATCATGTTTTCATGCAACCAAAAGCAACAGAGGACTAAAAGATCTTTCACTATAGAGAATGTCAACAAGAGCTTTGCTTGGAGATATTCCTCTTCAGACTTGTTTAACATGTCCTATGATTTGTGTTCATCACTAGTCCATGCATCAATCTTTCTCCTTCTCTTGGTGTTGGCAATGCAGTGCTTTTATGTGTGTTCGAGTTGGTCAAGCACACCATTTACCTATTTCGCGTAGGTTAAACAATGGTCTTTGGTCATACTTGTGTAACCATGTTTTGCCATTTTGTAACATTTTGGACATTCAACATCATATGCCAACAGCGGGGACAGTGAGTTTGTTGCAGGCCAGATATTTTGGTAGTTTTTGCCAAACAAGCAAACATAGAATAGGGATCAACTGATGTTGTTAGAAAGCATGGGTACCCCATCCAAAATTAGAAAAAAATAAACTACTGAGAACATATACGATAAGAACTCATGGTTGTATATATTGGATAATAAAACTGGAATACACTATTTCTGAAACTGCTTCAACAGATTTTGCATGCATACATCAGTGAGCAATGCTTATCAAAGCTGACTTCACTTTATTTTCAATTAGAATCAACACTGTGAAAGAAGAAACAAAGAAAATAGTGACTTGGAAACATAGATTCAGTTTAGATCTCTATACGTAACAAGGGAAAAGACCTTCATATACCTCTAGATCCCCCACCAAGTAATTTGCACATGTAGTCCAAGGCTTCGCGCTCCCTTCGACTCTTTTCCAACTTTGGTACACCATCAGTTGGAGTTATGTCGCCAACAATAGCTAATGGAAAAGTTGATCAAAACAACATAAATCAAATAAAGCAAAAAAAGAAAGTAATATGTTTTTGAAGGTAGGATCAGTAGAGGTCAATAAAACAAAATGCTGTCTTAATAAAGATCGTAGCATTGTTATTTTCAAAATCATCAGTTTGACCACTAAAAGACTAGTATCTACCAATTTGACAAGATAAATATATATACAAGGCAACATTGTATCGTTAAAAGCATCAAGCAAAAATACCTTGGTATTTGTGGTCTATATTTTGTTAGTTTCCTTTTCACTTTTTTCAGATTGTTTAAATACTACCAACCTTAAAATCTTTTATCAAGTAAGATTGTTCATAGTATAGCATATCCTCCAATAGAATAAGTACAAACATACATATAACTAAAGGAAAATGAACCAAGCCATGATTTAAGAGTGCCATGATTCTAAGCATACCAACAATAATAACAAATCATAAGGTCCCAAATACAAGATTACACCACTTAGAAAGTATACAAGAAAGAAAAGTTCATAATCTTTAAATCAATGTAGTTGCAGACTTTTGGGGCTCGCCTAAGTTACTAATTGGTGGATCTGAACAGGCGAATAAAAATCAAATGGCACAAAAATGACAACAAAGGAAAAGGATTATCCAAAACCAAAGATCTACCGTCTTACCCTCGGCGATATCATGCACGAGCGCCATCTTTACACACCTAATCAACAAGAAGAGCCACGTAAAGTGTTAGAGAATCCATGGAAACATGACCCGCGGGCAGCTCTCAGATCGTGGAAACCCTAACCTATCTCGATCGACCCCGGGAATGTCCGGGAACACGAGGGACATGATGCCCATCCGGTACATGTGGTCGGCCACCGACTCCGGCTCTCGCACGCCGCGCCGCACCCATCCGGCTCTCTTCGTGGTCTGAGGAGCACCGGGCCGAGACCCGCCAAAGCATTAAGCGAACGCCATGTTCAAGAAAGAAAGGAGTGTCCGAGAGGGGAGCTCACCTTGAGGCGGTGGCAGAGGGAGAGGAAATCGACGGCGGAGGAGGAGGAGGAGGGGGGAGGGGCGGGGGAATCGGACGAGGCCATGCGGACCGCGAGATGGGAGATCCGACGGAGGGGACTGAGACGGGTGGAGAGCAGAGGGAGCAGCGACTTAGCGCAGACGGCGCCTCTCCCACCCATTTCCTTTCCAACGTTCGCCCTTTAGGCTTTAGATAAGCGCGCGTGCATCGCGGAAGCCGCCATTTATCTATACATGAAATGTCTCACGACATCTTTGGATCAATTATATTATCATTTTTATTTCCATTTCACATTTTAGTATATATTTCTTTCTTTCTCTCCTCAATTAATTATTTTATGTCTTTTCCTTAAGGTTTACTAAATCATTGAGATATGATTTTATATATGTTATTGGGAGAATATATAAATTAATATTGAGAATATATGTTATTAATTTCTAATAAATATAATATATTTGTATTAATATTATCGAAATGACAAGGTTTAGTCAGGTATGTGAGCTTTTAAACGAGGGTCAATAGAATGATAGTATCCTTCTGTGTCTTTTGCACCCTAACACTGCTCTGGTCAAAGTTATTCATGTTGCTCTCTCCATTTACGATGGTCATTAGTTTTAATATCCTCATTCTATTTGTCATCTCCCATATTTATAAAAATAATAATAAAATTAATATTTTATTATCCATAATTTGAATAATAAACTCTTTTTTTTCTTTAATCCTTGAATTCAAATTATTATCTTCACAATAGTAAGTATTCTATTAACTAAAAAAAGATGATGTTTTCTTGATAGGATCACAAGTCTCTTTCATTCAAGCTTCTGATCTATTATAAAGTAGTAGATTACTCTAAAAATAAATATAAGATAAAAACATATCAGCAACCACACATGTTGATAGGAACCTTAAAAAAATCATAAAAATAATCTTCGTAATTCGATTATGATTTAACAGAACTAATCTCAAATCCATATAGAACCGATATAGAATCACCATCGATTGGTCTAATTTAGATTTGATTGATCTTGATTAGGTCATATAGGTTTGAACTAGTCAAGTTAGTCTGGAATCACCCTAAACCGACTTTAACTGATCAAACTTTTCTGATTTAATCAATTAACGAGCTCAAACCAATAGAAGGAGAGAAAATTGGACTATGTCGTATAGTGCTAACCTAAATCGAACCAACCCACTTGAGTTTTGGGCAGGTCGCATACACTATAATAGAGGAGCGACGATGTGTCTAATGTCAATTGCATAACTAGACAGGCTTAACTTCATGGACTAAGCTAAACCTCACTTATAAATTGGGTTGAGCCTTACCATTGAACTAGGTCATGCTTAGCATGCGAGTTGGTCATATATAGATACATGAGTTGGGGTCGTATCTGACCATATAGATTGAGCTATACTTAGTCGCATGAGCTGACATATGCTTGCCCACATGGTTAGGTCGTACTTTACCACATGGGCTGAGTTATACATGACCACATGGACTGGATTGTACCTAGCCACATAAGTTGGGTCATGCTTGGCTATATGGGTTAGGTCGTACCTTGCCACATGGGCTGACTCCTACCCGACCACATAGGTGGGGTTATACCTATGTCATATGAGATAGGTTGTACTTGGTCACAATCATTCTAATATCATAAAATAATTATCATTATTTACTAATCATGAATTTTAAAATTAAAATATCATTATGCATAAAATATTATAACAATCTCAACGTCAATATTTCAAAATATAAATCAAAGCTAGTTAAAAAAGAAAGGATCATACCTCTCCTCGACTATCCTTTTCTCGATATCATCTTGGAAAATCCTCTCCTCAATCCTCTTGTTGTTAGGCCTAGTGAGAAATAAGGGAGGAGGAGTCTCCTTTATATAAGAGAAGATGAGATCTCCCCGAAAGGTAAGTAATAATTTAATTTAATTTTTAATTTATTTTTATTTTACTTTCACACACAAAGAAAGAAATATAATATTCATTTCTTATAATTCACACACCAAAATCGAATGTAAACTATTTACTTCCTAAAAATTAAATCATTTATTAGAAAATAAATTAATTAATAATTTGATTGATTAGTAGAATTTTTAACTTATCGACAAGATTAAGGAAACCAAATTTAATCATTTCCTTAACTATAGTACATAGAATTTAATAATAAAGTTAAGGAAACCAAATTTAATCATTTCCTTAACTATAGTACATAGAATTTAATAATAAAATAATACATCATTTATAGTAATTAATTTATGTTAAGGAAAAAATTATTTGTGATTACATTTCTCCCCCACTTAATAGAAATTTGATCCCCAAATTTGATGAAAAAATATTAATCAATATAATTAGCTTTTGAAATACTAAGTCAAAGGACAAAATTAAATTAACTTAAAAAATATTTTGATTAAATGTGCCACTTGAAAACTTTTAAGTCAAAAATATGTATATTTTTTAACATAAAATATACGACAGATTAATGAAACTTATTGAATAAATTTGATTTTAGATTACCCATAACAAGTACATAAAATTCTATATCTAATAAATTAATAAAATTTTTAAGTTTTAAAAATTAATTGATTGTTGGCATAAAATATAAGTTGAGGTACAACTCAACAAACAAAAGCAATTGAAATGATGAAAATTTATCCAACTATTCAACATATATTTTTTTTATAATTTCAAATGATTTATATATTATATGTGTCAAAGAAATAACATTATATTTAATTCTCGTTAGACTCGTCATTGCATTAAACAAATAATATTTGATAATTAATTTGACATTAAATCAAAACTCTATTTAAATTAATTACTCATACAATTAAGTTTAAATATCATTGCATGATCAAATTTATTCAACTTCAAAGGCATATATTTTATTAATATCAATAATAACTTCTACAAACCATCCTAGCACATGTCAAATCTAATCTCAATTTTAAGAATAATATCTAGTAACAAAAATTATAAAGGTAAATATTTTTTAATTTATATTTTTAAAAGATCCTATAAAATTTTGAACTTAAAATTATCAAAACTTTTACATTCGAGAGATAAAACTGTAAGACAAAACTATAAAAGATAATTAATCATTGATCCTAAAGAATTCATATAGTAACAAATATGTTTTATTAAATTTACTCTATTCATAATTATAGATAAAATAATATTCTAGAACAGAGGGTAACAAAAATAATAGGTCAAACTATAATAGAAATTATGTCAAGCTTCGTTCATTATAATGTACTTTAAATTTATAATAAAATTATATGAATGAATTTTAGATCCCCAACATAAAAATGATATAGTCAAAATAATAAATGCTATAAGACTTATGCAATAAACTTAATTTATTTACTTTTTATAAAATAAAATAAAAATCTAAATATTTTACAATGAACATAAGCATCATATAATATTTCTAGTCAGATTTTCAAATTATTATTATTATTATTATTATTATTATATTTTTTAGTATTAGATATAAATCTAATATGTGCATCTTCATGAATAACTAAGTCAATTAATAATATTTATTTATCATATATATCTCAAAAGAAAAATAATACATTCTATAATTAAATTAACAACCCTAATCTACTTTGCAAAAAGGGGAGAATAGGGCAATGACAAAATCATATTCAAAATGTAAAACCGGAGTTTATAAGATAAACTAATATAACACTTATTTTAATTTAGAGAAAAATATTAAAATTTTGGCCTTTTACTCAATAATAATATTTTTATAAAAAAAACTCATATTTGATTCACTAAAATGATGATAGTATCTTAAATTCATATTTTAGTTGCATTATAACCTAATTCTCAAAATCTAAATTATAAAAACTAATTGGGTAATCTAATATTCTAACTATAGGATCCCATATTCCAATAGGTCCTCAAAATCATTACTATGATACCATTAAATTTGTCATATTTTAAATTTATAAAAATAATAATAATATCAGTATTTTATTATCCATAATTTACATAATAAACTCTCTCCTTTTTTTTTTCTCCATCCTTGAATTCAAATCTTTGTCTTTACAATAATAAATATTCTATTAACTAAAAAAAGATAATATCTTTTTGGTAGGGTCATAAGTCTCTTCCACCTAAGCTTCAGATCTATTATAAAGTAGTAGATTACTATGAAAATAAATATAAGATAAAAACATATCAACAACCACACATGTTGGTAGGAACCTCAAAAAAATCATAAAAATAATCTTCAATATTTATGTAATATAAATAAATATTAATAAGAAATGATAATATATCGATTCATCATAAAACTTATACATCAGAAAAACGATGATAATTTCTTATATAATAAGCAAAATTATGCATCAGCCACATGCAACACATACATAATAACAAAGGCGCACATCACCTAATGGTACACTCTCCCAAGCGGATGGAGAGGCATATTCCATAGGATGGATTCCTCTTAATAGCGGATGGAGATAATCCATATCGCACTCCTAACAGTGGATGGGGTGGTATCTCTCACTCACCCAAGTGGGGACACATTCCTCCCAACAGCGAATGGAGGAACCGTTTAACCATCACGTTTGACGGTCCGCTAATCCCCAAAGGGAATCGCTATGCCTGCCCTCGGTAAGGATACATATACATCCATGATCATTCATTTATACTCATCCATTCATTTACGTATGCATTAAGAAATCAATATGATTAAATATTATGAGAAACCATATTTGATGTAAATCAACTAGACTATGTTTGTTGGTGGCTCCGCACTATGATGGGCCTGTAGCTCCTTTCACAGGTTGCATCTCCAATGTGAACTACTAGCTTAGTGATGTCTACTACATACATGATAATAACCATATTAATATCATAAACTTAAGAAAGTAGAAAACCAATAATTATTTTCAAATGATATCTTTAGATAAAATCTTTAAATTTATCAAATCATAAATGCATAAAACATTAATATTTTAATAGTCCTCAATCAACAAAACTCTAATTGGAATAGCTCAATTGACTTAAATCAAACTTAAATCGATTATGATCTAACGAAACCAACCTCAAATCCTTATAGAATCGATTATGATCTAACGAAACCAACCTCAAATCCTTATAGAACCGATCTGAATCACCATAGACTGGTCTAATTTAGATTTGATTGATCTTGGTTAGGTCATGTAGGTTTGAACTAGTCAAGTTAGTTTGGAATCACTCTAAATTGACTTTAATCAATCAAATCTTTCATATTTAGCAATTAACAAACTCAAACCAATTATGGGAGAGAAAATTGGACTATGTCATATTACTAACTTAAACCGAACCAACCCACCCGAGTCTTGGATAGGTCACATAGTTGCATATGCCTATTCCAAGTAATATGTTGAGTTGAGGTACAACGAGCTAGATAGAGGAGCGACAATGTGTCTAATGCCAATTGGGCAAGCTTAACTTTATGGACTAGGCTAAGCTTCACTTATAAGTTGGGCTGAGCCTTACCATTGAACTAGGCTATGGTTGGCTTGTGAATTGGTCATATATAGATACATGAGTTGGGATCGTATTTAACTACATGGACTGAGTCATATCTAACCGCATAAGTTGGCTCATGCCTGGCTACATGGTTGGGTCGTACCTTACCACATGAGCTGGGTCATACATGGCCACATGGACTGGATCGTACGTAGCCACATGAGTTGGGTCATACTTGGCCACATGGGTTGGGTCGTACCTTGCCACATCGGCTGACTCCTACTTGGCCACATAGATTGGGTCATACATAGTCATATAAGATATGTTGTACTTGGCTACATGGGCTAGGTCATACATGATCACATAAGCTGAGTTAATTCGATCTGATCGATTAACTTGACTCAAGTCAAATCCCAATTTGACTCTTCTTATCAAATTTGATTTCAATATTTAAAATTATTAAATAATGACTTAAATCCATTAATTAAAATTTTAAATTCATGATCTTAAATTTAAAACTAATTACATTAAAAAAATTCACACATAATTCTTGAAACATATGCTAATCCAAAAATAAGAATTTTAATAATCAAATCAATATTAAAATTCACTTAAGCTTAAGAGATCAATATAAATCAAATAATCATTCTAACATCACAAAATAATTATCATTATTTACTAATCATGAATTTTAAAATTAAAACATCATTATGTATAAAAAAATATAATAATATCAATTTCAAGATTTCAAAATATAAATCAAAGCTAGTTAAAAAAAAAAAAGATCTACCTCTCATCGGCTATCCTTTCCTCGATATCATCTCCTTGGGAAGTCCTCTACTCAATCCTCTCATTATTAGGTTCGGTGAGAAATAAGAGGGAAGTAGTCTCCTTTTATATAGGAGAAGATAAGATCTCCTCGAAAGGTAAGTAATAATTTAATTTAATTTTTAATTTATTTTTATTTTACTTTTACAAATAAAAAAAAGAAATATAATATTTATTTATTATAGTTCATACATAAAAATAAAATGTAAACTATTTACTTTCTAAAAATTAAATTATTTATTAGGAAATAAATAAATTAATAATTCGATTGATTAGTAGAATTCCTAACTTATCCACATGATTAAGAAAATCAAATTTAATTATTTTATTAACTATAGTACATAAATACATTAGTAATTAATTTATGTTAAGAGAAAAATTATCAGTGATTACACTATTGATACTGTCACTGCAAAGATTGCACCTATTAGATCAATTGATTGGTTGGACGATACTGTGGAGACTTAAAGGTGACTCCTATGATCAACATTTAGTGGGTCACTTTCATAATTTTCTACTTGATAATTACTAAATTCACCAATTTTAATTCCTCCATTTGATGGTTTATTAAATTCATATTTGTCATTTTTTTTCTTTAAAAGAAAATTTTATTAGGCCCTGATTTACAAAATGACTTTTGGAGGCTACACTCTAATATAAAGGTTAGTTCAAGATATCTAATCATAACAATATAGATTTATCTACAAATGGATTACTTGATTACATTAATAAAAATAATATAAAATTATGAATGATGTGAGTTAAGATAAAAGGGTTTTATGCCATTCATCGTTGTCCAAATGCATGGGTAACTTAAGTGTCAATGCTTCATAATGGATAAGTGTTTTGTTTTGAATATATACTTGACCTACAACTTTACAAAATATCATTTTAATCATAAATCATGAACCCGAAGCCATCGTCTTGCAAAGAAGAGGAATCATCAATATTTAATTTTATCCGATCAGAAGGTGGTGGTCTACTCCATGTAACCATATAAAATTATCCATTCTATTGTGTTTAGTATATCTTTGCATAATGGATGGTAACATTCTATAATATTATGGGTAATTTTTTTTAATAAATAAAGAGGAATTTCGTACTTTCTAAATAACCAGAGTTGGGTTGTAATACAGCTTGAAGCAATTTCCTAATGTCAAGAGTGGATCCTTGTAAGACTTATATTCCAAGATTCTTGGAGGAGGAATTGGGATTAGGAGAATTTGAGACGAGAAATCCCACACTTGAATTGAGTCGGGGCATTCAAAGAACAAGCGTGATATGGTTTCAAGAGTATTACGACATAATAGATAGGTTTGATGAGTTGCAATTGTAGTTGATGAGGTTTGTCTATAGTAGCAACCATTTGTAGAGTAGATTTTAGGACCAATAGAAAGTTTTCATGAAGTATGACAATCGTATCAATTGGAATCTAGGACATAATTATTCTGTTTCTAGAAAGAATATGCATCTTTAATTATAGCTTGTCCTTACTCTTGGGTAATCCAAACTAATAAATCATCATAGGATGAATGAATGAGCAATCTCAATGGAGTTAATTCCTTACTAAACCTCTTTGATAATAGCTAGGGATCCCAGCTACCATATAGGATCAGGGAAGCCATGGTAATATATTTCCACAAAGCCAAAACATTAAAAAACATCGATTTTAAAAATAATAATAATTAAAAAAATCTAAGGATCATAGAAAACAATAATTTGAAACCCATTTTTAATCTAGAGTTACACAAGGCACCAACTCCAACTACAGTTTTGAGAGAGGACCAAGGGTTAATAAGATGGTAATTGGTAAAAAGAACATAACACTGCTGCTATTGTCATGATTAAAAAAAATTAGAAATTCAAAAAGCCTTTTATGTGTATTTAAATAGAGAGAGATTATGAACAGTGAATCCTCCGAAAATTTTTAACCAAGTCTCCTACTTGTATAGAGGAGACTTAGGTATCCAATTAATGCTTAGAGTATGCATGGGGATGAAATTGATGATCAACTTAATTAAAACTAGGTGACTAGCCTGAAACAAGTTTAACTTTAATTTTATGCACAAGGTCATCATGTGCATAGAAAGAAGGATGTCATGTAATGATAAATAAACCTATATAATTAAAGGGAAAAAGTCTCTCCTTGAATCTAAGGAAAAAGCATATATCAATTCTAGTGTATCTAGGGGTAGGTACATCTTAGGAAGTAAATTTTAGACCTTGAACTGATATATTGGTTGGTGAGTAACTCTTTAGTGGGAAAAATGGATTGAATGATTAAGCAAGATTTTTTATTTGCCCTAAAATATAAAAGGATGCCCTCCATACGGCTAATGTTATAATTATGACCAAATTTAAAAGTAGAAAGATGCTTAGATTCAATAGCTTTGAGTAAAAAAAATGAGTTAAAATTTACGCTACTAAGATAGATATATAAATAACGAGAGAGACGACATCCTTATCTAATTTCTCATCAACAAGTGAAAATTTTGACCATTAATTAGGCGAGCCAAAAATTGGAGAGAAAACATAAGCAAAGATCCGATTCTAAAATTTATAAAGGAACTTCGTAACAAAAAAGAATAACAGACCAAGAGACACGATCAAATTTTTTTTTTCAAATCAATATTGACCATGATGAGCGGGTTTTTGCTCTTGGAGGATTAAGAGTACATTTGTGAACATATTTGAAATATGTATAGAGGGCCCAAGACATATTTCAAATATTAATTGATGTTTAAAAAACTTTTTTAAAATCACATTTGAATTGATGTTGCTTTGAAAATGGTCAAATGTTGATGCTACCTTAGAGTAGAATTAGCATTTCAATATTTACATGATGCTAGTATAATTTTTAAAATTTTTAAATTATCTTATGACATTATCTAAATTATAAGATTATCACTGTATAATAGAAAGTGTAACCTTCATTTTTCTTATCCCTTCTTTAGATTTTTATGTTGTCTCTTTTCTCACAAGTCTAAAATTTTATTTATTTTATTTTAAAAAATTATTTTATATTTATTATATATCTGGGCCACATGAAATTTTTGTAAGATTACATGCATTCATTTATTTATTTATTTATTTTATTATTAATTTAAATGATAAATATGTATTCACTTTTTAAAAATATTTAAAATATTATAAGGATAAATTTATCACATAATACTTGATGGACTTTCGAAATATAATTTTATCAAATAATGCTAACATATTGACTTAAATCGCTGAACACTTAAGGCATTGCTAAATACTTAAAGTATTCCATAATTGTTCATTCACTCAAATCGCTTTCTTCAAATGCAGTTTCAACGACATACTCGATCTCCTATGTAATGAGAATGTTGTGCTTTGATTAGAAAGAAAGGTTGTATGATTGACACCGATGAGATGCTAAAATAAGGTTTCATGTGGTTAGAAAGAACCTTTGCCAACATTGAACAAAGCAATATGCGGATAATGAGTGATAGTAATAGGTTTTTGATGTTGGGAATGAAGAGAAACATTTTGGTTCAACCATGATGGATGGAAGCATGTTAGGTGAAACCAATTGAAAATACTAAGAAGGGAGGGGGCAAGAGTATCTCAATATGATCTATAAAACTCTATTACAATCCTAAAGATTACACCGTAGTGTGTATCTCTTCTTTAGTGAAGGGTTTGATCAGTGAAGAGCCTTTTATAGATGTAAGAGCAGAGAGGAGAGGCATGGTAGACTGGTGTGAAGTCAAAGTATAGGGAGATTAACAAACGTTGTTAAAACAAAGAGTTGTTTTCATTAGTGCCCAGGATCAACTCTTAGTTGGGGTTCAGAATACCTCTAATAAGGTTTATATAATAACCATGTGCCATAAAGTTATGAAAATACTTAATATTTCTATCATCGTCATTAATATAGGAGCATTTAGTTTTAGTCTACCACTTAATATTAATTTGGTTGATAAAGGCAAACTAGTTGTTATAAAGAGTGGTTAATTACTAATGACCAAAGTTAGAGGGAAGAGTTTCATCAAGTTGGGATTCAAGAATAGTGATAATATTTTGTGGGATAAAATGAATATTTATTCCGGTGGAAAAAAACACCTCTCACCTTGTAAATATTCTTATGGAACTAAGTGAGAGGGTCAATGTCATCTGAGGGATGATTTTAGTTCGACTTAACTAGATTGATTGTTTCATACTATTCAGATTAGAAGTCTTAAAATAAAAAAAAGAAGTGTGTTGTTCGTCATTTTGATATTGACTTTATTCACTATCCCTAGTCCCTTAGTTATCAGTAAATAGTCTAAATTAAACATAATTATCAATTTTCTTTTTCGAGAACAGGTACTAAGTGATATAAGGGTGAGTGTAGTGTGTGGTAAATAAAAATAAAGGGTATGGTGAGAGATGATGAAGTCAAAGTGCTTGGGATAATAAGTGATAGCAATGAGGATTCTAACTCATTTTCTCAATCATGACTTGATGAACCTTTTTAATTAATTTGAGTAATAATTTAATAAATTTAGATAAGCAAATGTAAAATAACTACGTAAAGGAAAACAAGGGAGAGTTAGAAGGCTTACGTTTGGGTGGAAGGATTAAAAACAAAGTATGATAAGAGCTTGTCCTAAACAAGATATAATTAAGGGGCTAGATTAATCATACTCCTTGAGTTAATATATTAAATAAGCTTTAAGAGCAAGGAACATTTCTCTTATAAATAATCCTTAACACAACTGAAATGGATCTAATGTTCTTGGCCTCGGACGATAAAATAATGGTTGAGCAAATGACGTGATAGAAGAGGTAGTGCATAGGGTGATGGTTGTCAATAAGGGCTGCATTATAAGTAATTGATGACTAACCATTGTTGCTCCTTTTAGTGATAATGATGTTGCGTGATGGTGTTGATGTGATGGTTGAAGATAAAGAAGAATGACAGTAAGGAGAATGAGAGAAAGAAAAAGAATAGATAAGATAGGGCTCTCATCCTTGATGACTCTCTCCTTACTTAGGTATCTTACCAAAAGCTCTCAACTCTCAATTCATTTATTCATTCATTAACATAAGTTACATAGGTAAAATAAGTTATACAAGAACAAAAATGATTGAATCAATTTGCTCATATCTGAAAATGTTGTAGGGGTGAGTGGTATGGTGTGTGATGAACAAAAATAAAGAGTATATATAGTAAGAAATGATAAAGTCAAAGAGCTTTTAGTAGCAATAAAGATACTCATATTTCCAACCACAACTTGATTAACTTTTTTATTAGTTTAAACTTTAAATAACAATTTAATAAATCTAGATAAATAATTATAAAATAACCATGTAAAGAAAAACAATGAGGGGTTAGAAGACTCATGTTGGGTGGAAGGATTGAAAACAAAGTTTATCAAGAGTTAGTCCTAAATAAGATACAATCAAGGAGCTAGATCACTCATGTTTCTCGAGTTAATACAAAACTTCAGTTTTAAGAGCAGTGAACATCCCTCTTATAAACAACCCTTAACACAACTAAAAAAGATATAATGTTTTTACCTTAGATGGTGAAATAGTGGTCGAGCGAATGATACGGTAAAAGAGGTGGCATGTAGGGTGGTTATCATCAACAGGGCTGCATTAACAATAATTGATGGTTGTCATCAATGGAGATGTGATAGTGATGGTGTTACTGTGATAGTTGAAGAGAAGGGTGGTGGGGAGGAGAGAAATTGAAATATAGAAAGGGTTGGGTCTCTTACCCTTAAGGACTCTCTCCTCACTTAGGCCTCTTACCTAAAATTTTTTATAGTTATAAGCTCATAACTCTTTATTTATTTATTAAGTAAAAAATATATGGTTTATAGTGCTTTTATAAGAATGAATATCCATTAGATGAGTCTCGCATACCTCCTTTTTAGAATAGAAGTTAGTAATGATCTTGTCCAAATGCATGGGTAACTTAAGTGTCAATGCTTCATAATGGATAAGTGTTTTGTTTTGAATATATACTTGACCTACAACTTTACAAAATATCATTTTAATCATAAATCATGAACCCGAAGCCATCGTCTTGCAAAGAAGAGGAATCATCAATATTTAATTTTATCCGATCAGAAGGTGGTGGTCTACTCCATGTAACCATATAAAATTATCCATTCTATTGTGTTTAGTATATCTTTGCATAATGGATGGTAACATTCTATAATATTATGGGTAATTTTTTTTAATAAATAAAGAGGAATTTCGTACTTTCTAAATAACCAGAGTTGGGTTGTAATACAGCTTGAAGCAATTTCCTAATGTCAAGAGTGGATCCTTGTAAGACTTATATTCCAAGATTCTTGGAGGAGGAATTGGGATTAGGAGAATTTGAGACGAGAAATCCCACACTTGAATTGAGTCGGGGCATTCAAAGAACAAGCGTGATATGGTTTCAAGAGTATTACGACATAATAGATAGGTTTGATGAGTTGCAATTGTAGTTGATGAGGTTTGTCTATAGTAGCAACCATTTGTAGAGTAGATTTTAGGACCAATAGAAAGTTTTCATGAAGTATGACAATCGTATCAATTGGAATCTAGGACATAATTATTCTGTTTCTAGAAAGAATATGCATCTTTAATTATAGCTTGTCCTTACTCTTGGGTAATCCAAACTAATAAATCATCATAGGATGAATGAATGAGCAATCTCAATGGAGTTAATTCCTTACTAAACCTCTTTGATAATAGCTAGGGATCCCAGCTACCATATAGGATCAGGGAAGCCATGGTAATATATTTCCACAAAGCCAAAACATTAAAAAACATCGATTTTAAAAATAATAATAATTAAAAAAATCTAAGGATCATAGAAAACAATAATTTGAAACCCATTTTTAATCTAGAGTTACACAAGGCACCAACTCCAACTACAGTTTTGAGAGAGGACCAAGGGTTAATAAGATGGTAATTGGTAAAAAGAACATAACACTGCTGCTATTGTCATGATTAAAAAAAATTAGAAATTCAAAAAGCCTTTTATGTGTATTTAAATAGAGAGAGATTATGAACAGTGAATCCTCCGAAAATTTTTAACCAAGTCTCCTACTTGTATAGAGGAGACTTAGGTATCCAATTAATGCTTAGAGTATGCATGGGGATGAAATTGATGATCAACTTAATTAAAACTAGGTGACTAGCCTGAAACAAGTTTAACTTTAATTTTATGCACAAGGTCATCATGTGCATAGAAAGAAGGATGTCATGTAATGATAAATAAACCTATATAATTAAAGGGAAAAAGTCTCTCCTTGAATCTAAGGAAAAAGCATATATCAATTCTAGTGTATCTAGGGGTAGGTACATCTTAGGAAGTAAATTTTAGACCTTGAACTGATATATTGGTTGGTGAGTAACTCTTTAGTGGGAAAAATGGATTGAATGATTAAGCAAGATTTTTTATTTGCCCTAAAATATAAAAGGATGCCCTCCATACGGCTAATGTTATAATTATGATCAAATTTAAAAGTAGAAAGATGCTTAGATTCAATAGCTTTGAGTAAAAAAAATGAGTTAAAATTTACGCTACTAAGATAGATATATAAATAACGAGAGAGACGACATCCTTATCTAATTTCTCATCAACAAGTGAAAATTTTGACCATTAATTAGGCGAGCCAAAAATTGGAGAGAAAACATAAGCAAAGATCCGATTCTAAAATTTATAAAGGAACTTCGTAACAAAAAAGAATAACAGACCAAGAGACACGATCAAAATTTTTTTTTCAAATCAATATTGACTATGATGAGAGGGTTTTTGCCCTTGGAGGATTAAGAGTACATTTGTGAACATATTTGAAATATGTATAGAGGGCCCAAGACATATTTCAAATATTAATTGATGTTTAAAAAACTTTTTTAAAATCACATTTGAATTGATGTTGCTTTGAAAATGGTCAAATGTTGATGCTACCTTAGAGTAGAATTAGCATTTCAATATTTACATGATGCTAGTATAATTTTTAAAATTTTTAAATTATCTTATGATATTATCTAAATTATAAGATTATCACTGTATAATAGAAAGTGTAACCTTCATTTTTCTTATCCCTTCTTTAGATTTTTATGTTGTCTCTTTTCTCACAAGTCTAAAATTTTATTTATTTTATTTTAAAAAATTATTTTATATTTATTATATATCTGGGCCACATGAAATTTTTGTAAGATTACATGCATTCATTTATTTATTTATTTATTTTATTATTAATTTAAATGATAAATATGTATTCACTTTTTAAAAATATTTAAAATATTATAAGGATAAATTTATCACATAATACTTGATGGACTTTTGAAATATAATTTTATCAAATAATGCTAACATATTGACTTAAATCGCTGAACACTTAAGGCATTGCTAAATACTTAAAGTATTCCATAATTGTTCATTCACTCAAATCGCTTTCTTCAAATGCAGTTTCAACGACATACTCGATCTCCTATGTAATGAGAATGTTGTGCTTTGATTAGAAAGAAAGGTTGTATGATTGACACCGATGAGATGCTAAAATAAGGTTTCATGTGGTTAGAAAGAACCTTTGCCAACATTGAACAAAGCAATATGCGGATAATGAGTGATAGTAATAGGTTTTTGAAGTTGGGAATGAAGAGAAACATTTTGGTCCAACCATGATGGATGGAAGCATGTTGGTAAAACCATTTGAAAATACTAAGAAGGGAGGGGGCCAAGAGTATCCCAATATGATCTATAAAACTCTATTATAATCCTAAAGATTATACCGTAGTGTGTATCTCTTCTTTAGTGAAGGGTTTGATCAGTGAAGAGCCTTTCATAGATGTAAGAGCAGAGAGGAGAGGCATGGTAGACTGGTGTGAAGTCAAAGTATAGGGAGATTAACAAACGTTGTTAAAACAAAGAGTTGTTTTCATTAGTGCCCAGGATCAACTCTTAGTTGGGGTTCAGAATACCTCTAATAAGGTTTATATAATAACCATGTGCCATAAAGTTATGAAAATACTTAATATTTCTATCATCGTCATTAATATAGGAGCATTTAGTTTTAGTCTACCACTTAATATTAATTTGGTTGATAAAGGCAAACTAGTTGTTATAAAGAGTGGTTAATTACTAATGACCAAAGTTAGAGGGAAGAGTTTCGTCAAGTTGGAATTCAAGAATAGTGATAATATTTTGTGGGATAAAATGAATATTTGTTCCGGTGGAAAAAAACACCTCTCACCTTGCAAATATTCTTATGGAACTAAGTGAGAGGGTCAATGTCATCTGAGGGATGGTTCTAGTTCGATTTAACTAGATTGATTGTTTCATAGTATTCAGATTAGAAATCTTAAAATAAAAAAAAGAAGTGTGTTGTTCGTCATTTTGATATTGACTTCATTCACTATCCCTACTCCCTTAGTTATCAGTAAATAGTCTAAATTAAACATAATTATCAATTTTCTTTTTCGAGAACAGGTACTAAGTGATATAAGGGTGAGTGTAGTGTGTGGTAAATAAAAATAAAGGGTATGGTGAGAGATGATGAAGTCAAAGTGCTTGGGATAATAAGTGATAGCAATGAGGATGTTAACTCATTTTCTCAATCATGACTTGATGAACCTTTTTAATTAATTTGAGTAATAATTTAATAAATTTAGATAAGCAAATGTAAAATAACTACGTAAAGGAAAACAAGGGAGAGTTAGAAGGCTTACGTTGGGTGGAAGGATTGAAAATAAAGTATGATAAGAGCTTGTCCTAAACAAGATATAATTAAGGGGCTAGATTAATCATATTCCTTGAGTTAATATATTAAATAAACTTTAAGAGCAAGGAACATTTCTTTTATAAATAATCCTTAACACAACTGAAATGGATCTAATGTTCTTGGCCTCGGACGATAAAATAATGGTTGAGCAAATGACGTGATAGAAGAGGTAGTGCATAGGGTGATGGTTGTCAATAAGGGCTGCATTATAAGTAATTGATGACTAACCATTGTTGCTCCTTTTAGTGATAATGCTGTTGCGTGATGATGTTGATGTGATGGTTGAAGATAAAGAAGAATGACAGTAAGGAGAATGAGAGAAAGAAAAAGAATAGATAAGATAGGGCTCTCATCCTTGATGACTCTCTCCTTACTTAGGTATCTTACCAAAAGCTCTCAACTCTCAATTCATTTATTCATTCATTAACATAAGTTACATAGGTAAAATAAGTTATACAAGAACAAAAATGATTGAATCAATTTGCTCATATCTGAAAATGTTGTAGGGGTGAGTGGTATGGTGTGTGATGAACAAAAATAAAGAGTATATATAGTAAGAAATGATAAAGTCAAAGAGCTTTTAGTAGCAATAAAGATACTCATATTTCCAACCACAACTTGATTAACTTTTTTATTAGTTTAAACTTTAAATAATAATTTAATAAATCTAGATAAATAATTATAAAATAACCATGTAAAGAAAAACAATGAGGGGTTAGAAGACTCATGTTGGGTGGAAGGATTGAAAACAAAGTTTATCAAGAGTTAGTCCTAAATAAGATACAATCAAGGAGCTAGATCACTCATGTTTCTCGAGTTAATACAAAACTTCAGTTTTAAGAGCAGTGAACATCCCTCTTATAAACAACCCTTAACACAACTAAAAAAGATATAATGTTTTTACCTTAGATGGTGAAATAGTGGTCGAGCGAATGATACGGTAAAAGAGGTGGCATGTAGGGTGGTTATCATCAACAGGGCTGCATTAACAATAATTGATGGTTGTCATCAATGGAGATGTGATAGTGATGGTGTTGCTGTGATAGTTGAAGAGAAGGGTGGTGGGGAGGAGAGAAATTGAAATATAGAAAGGGTTGCGTCTCTTACCCTTAAGGACTCTCTCCTCACTTAGGCCTCTTACCTAAAATTTTTTATAGTTATAAGCTCATAACTCTTTATTTATTTATTAAGTAAAAAATATATGGTTTACAGTGCTTTTATAAGAATGAATATCCATTAGATGAGTCTCTCATACCTCCTTTTTATGATTTTCAGTAGAAAGGATCCATAGGATAGAGATAAGTATCCACCATTTGATGAGAGCCACATATCTCCTTTTAGAAGAGTAATAGGTTGAGATCCATAAGATGAGAACAAGTGTCCACCCTTGTATGAATGTCACTGGTCGAGCGAATGATACGGTAAAAGAGATGGCATGTAGGGTGGTTATCATCGACAGGGATGCATTAATAATAATTGATAGTTGTCATCCATGGAGATGTGATAGTGATGGTGTTGCTGTGATAGTTGAAGAGAAGGGTGGTGGGGAGGAGAGAAATTGAAATATAGAAAGGGTTGCGTCTCTTACCCTTAAGGACTCTCTCCTCACTTAGGCCTCTTACCTAAAATTTTTTATAGTTATAAGCTCATAACTCTTTATTTATTTATTAAGTAAAAAATATATGGTTTACAGTGCTTTTATAAGAATGAATATCCATTAGATGAGTCTCTCATACCTCCTTTTTATAATAGAAGTTAGTAAGGATCCATAGGATAGAGATAAGTATCCACCATTTGATGAGAGCCACATATCTCCTTTTAGAAGAGTAATAGGTTGAGATCCATAAGATGAGAACAAGTGTCCACCCTTGTATGAATGTCACATACCCCCTTCTAGAAGAGAAGGGGTTAGAGATTCATATGATGGAAATATGTGTCCACTCCAAGATCCTCTATCATATGTACTTTAAGATATGTGTATTACATCCCTTTTAATAATTCCATACAAACAAAAGCCCAAAAGCTAATACAAATATGTCTCATGCTTAAATCCTACAATAATCTAATAATATATATATAAGATGAGCTCTCCATATGCATTTAAGCCTATATGACATTGACATAATGATCCAAAACTCTTTGTGTCCTCTTGGATTATCATAATGGTGTGGTGGTGCTTTGATCCCCACCAACTCTGTTCGGGTGAGAAAATTCACCTATGATGAATAAAATATGAGACACTACTCTTAGGGGCTAAAGTTTGTCAATCGTAACTCCTCTTCTAAAATTCATGTGTTCTTAAGGGTGGATCGTCCATGTTATCGTACCCAATATATGTACTTCTAGTTGATGGGAGAGATCATGAGTTGATCATCTAAGATATTCTCGACATGCTCTCGATCAGTCAAGTGTGAAGGAAATTATGGAATTAATGGTATTGGCAAGGAAGAAAAGGACGGTCCCACAATCATTATTGTATGCAAAAAAATATCTCTGACGTGGCCTCCACCGATTGTCATGGGCTCCATCGATTCATAGTAGGGTGATAAGTCTTTCATATTTAAGACATTATTGATGCCCATGTCTTTTAATAACTTAAGGACATAAGCATTATCACCAACTCTCTTTCTAATAACTTACGAATTGCATGCTCTAGGCATGATTTTTATGGGCTAATTTAGGCATGATTTTTTTGTTTTCTTTTTTATTAATAAAATTTAGAAAATAACTATTCAACATTCCAAGTAGGTTGATATCATTTGTTAGTAAATTAAACGAAAATAAATATTAAATAAATATGAAAATTTTAAAAAAAAATTTCTAATATGAAGCGCTCACCTCCTCTTATTTAAGGGGAGAGATTCCTCTCATTTGTTCCTCATTAAGCTAAGTCTAACGAGAGGAACGAAGAGTTACATCATATTGATAAGAGATAGGTTCCCTACCTTTCTTAAAAATAAAATATTTTCTTTATTTCCTCCCTACCTTTCTTAAAAATAAAATATTTTCTTCATTTCCTTTAAATATTTGAAAATTTATTTTTGGATTAAAATATGTTATATATAATTCTAAAATATTCTTTTATTCCTTTAAATGTTAAAATTTTATTATTAGACTAAAACATATTATATGAAGCTTCTAAAATCTTCTTTTATCCCTTTAAAGCTTTAGAATTTTATTTTTGAATTAAAATATGTTAAAATTATTAATTTCATATCCATTTCTAAAATTTTTATCTTCAATGTATAATATTTGATTTTTATTAAATTTATAAATATTTATTAAGAATATTATTTTATCCTTATGTAGTTTATATTTTTAATATATTATTATTTATTATGTTGTAATCACTTATTGCTAATGAATAGATGCTTGATTATAATTACATGATGTCGCAATTCAAAATTCAGAGAATTAGTTAGAATTTGAGTTGAAATTAGCCATCAAACAAAGCCTAGCTGATAAGTTAGGCCACAACTCATAGGCTAGGTCCAATCAATAGGCCAAGCTTAGCTAGCAAGCCAGGCCTAACCCGTAGGTTAGGCCATAGCTCATAAGCTAGCTTAATCAATAGGTTAGGCATAGATAGTAGGCCAGGTCCAATCCATAGGTTAAGTCATAACCCATTGACTAGACCCAATTAATAAACCAAGCCCAATGAGCAGGCCAAGCCTATTGAATCTCGAATTTTGATGATGAAACCAATTGATAATGTTTATGATTTGATCTACGTTTTGAGTGACG
>LVTN01000707.1:32594-46520 GCA_001649415.1 Musa itinerans | reverse complement strand
ACTATAAACTCGGTTTGCATTTCTATTTATACAATTTACCTTTACTACAAACTTACTTTCTTTACATCCACTACGCTCTTTCATATGCTTTCAAGCTATCTTTCCGAGATCGGTTTTATCGTACGAAAAGATTTTACGGAACCAACGTAATTTTACCGTTGCGCTAATTCACCCCCCCTCTTAGTGCCGACTCATTCCTAACAAAGCCCAACCCGTAGGTAAAGCCCCAACCCATTGTCAGGCGGTGGTACCGCCCAGCACAGCCTCCCAAGCGGTGGTACTGCCCAGTGCAGTGTCAATGTCAGACTGACACTACCAGTGGTACCATCCAACACAGGAAACCCGAGATGAGATGTTTTTAAGCTCTAAGTTTGAATCAACTTGATGATATATATCAAAAATCTATCTCATATTATAACTTATCAACCTCTTTAAATAAGTGACAATGTAACTTTGTAGAGCAACCAATTGAGATGTTGGAAAGAAAAAAGTATGTTATGAGAAATAAAGTTATGGCTTTTGTAAAGATCCATTAGCAATACAAGGTAATTTGGGAAAGAGAAAAAAATATAATAGAGTATTTTCTTGAGATAAGTTAAATTTGGGGACCAAATTTCGAATTAGAGAAATATAATCAAATCCTAAATTTAAGCATGATTTTTTATTCCTTTCTTGCTAATGAAATTTAGAAAATAACTATTTAACATGATGTCATTTTTATTAATAAAATTAAATAAAAATAAATATTAAATAAATATAAAAAGTAGAAAGTTCTTTATATGGAAGGCTTGCCTTCTCCTATTTAAGGGAAGAGATTCCTCTCCTTCGTTTCTCACAAAGCCAAGTATAGCAACAAGAGGAACAAGAAGTTACATCATATTAAGGAGAAGTAGGTTTCATTATCTTTCTTATTCAAGTTTGTTTAACCTAAATTAAATTTGATTTAGTCCAAATTATACTAGTTTAAAGTAGTTCTAAATTAGTTAAATGAGAATTAGAAATCGGTTCAGGTATATTTTAGTTAAATCGAGTTCAATTAGACCGATTAAACTAAAATTCAGATCAATTGAGAGTTAATTGATATTATTTGATATTAATGATATTTAAAAAATTATTTTAATGTGTTATTTCATTCCAATATAGACATGACTAGTATGAGATAATGTTGTTTCCATGATAAGTAGTGTGACTCCCTTCGAGGATTAGCAAGCCTTTAGACATGGTGGCTGGATGGTTTTTTTCATCTGTTGTTAAGAAGAACGTGTTCCCACTTTGACAAGTGAGGAGCACCACTTTATTTATTGTTTGAAGCACAATATGAGTTTATTTCTATTGCTTTGGGAGAACATAATCTATCTCATAGGATAAAGCCTCTTCATCTACTATTGGGAAAGTACTTTTCCGGATATTTAATATAAACTAGTGTGATGATTGACTTTTAGTCATGCATTTTTTTTATAATTGATTTATAAGGGTTCCTACTTAGTATTGTTGATTTTTTTAAAAAAATTTAAAATAGCCTCCAAGTAGTACTGGACCAGATTTCAATAGACAACAAACCTTACACTACTGCTAAATAGAACTAGTTGGATTTATTTTCGAGTTAGTATTATTATGTTTTTCAATAAAGTTTACGACTATTTTTGACTTATAATTTGATGAATAAATAAATTATAATAAATATTTATAAGTTACATATATTAATAAAATGATGTTTATTTATTTAACTCTGTACATACTTGTGAAAATATGTTTTGATCCTATAAAAAAAAAATTCATAATGTTACAGACGAGGAAGACGAACACGATGAAATAGAAGATGAGGATGAACATAACCAAGAGGTAGAGCCAGAGGAGGCAGGAGTTGCGGCAGCAGGTGCCGACGACACAAGTGAGGAAGACAATGAGAAGGAAGAGGCCGATGACATGCCCTTGCAGGAACTTCTCGCATTCGATGGTGGCCCGCACGGCCAGCCATATGCCGGCGCTCAGGATTGGGATCGTCACGACGAACATGATGATGCTGAACACGTCGCGGAAGCGAACCATCTCTCCCCTATCGTACTCTAACCAAGGGGGACGAAGAAGAGTTGAAGAGAGAGAGAGAGAGAGGAGATCAGTTCATGATGGGGGTTGGAAGAGAGGGAGTAAATATATATATATTGAGAGAGAGAGGTTTCAAATTTACACACAGTGGAGAGCAGAGAGGCTCCTATTGGTCGATCCATTGGGCCCCAGTGTGGACCCTCCTAGTGTCATCATGTCACGTGACCTCTAGCCCTCCAGTTCTTTCTCCCGGCTGACTTTTCTTGGTAGGTACGTGCCTCGGGAGCAAGTCATCCTTCTCACTTTTTAGTATATGCATTTGGTTTCTTTTTATTAATTAATTTTATATAATATTTTGATTTCGTCAAATTTGATCATCAATTTGATTTGGTGAGATTAATATGTTTCGATCTGAAAGAGAGTAATCGTTAGGTATCTAAAATATAGACGAGGCTATTAACTTAGTTCGAGAGTTCTAATCATAATTTTATAAATATTAAACATAAAAAATACAATTTGGACTTCCGATTTTATTATTATTATATACATAAAATATATACATATTGACATATCCAATTTAATTCGGATTAAAGATTTGAGTTCTTAAGTCTATAAACTTTCCTTTTTCTTTCTTCGCGCCATGAAAATGAAAATAAATTATAAAATATCTCTACATTATTATCATTTCAATCATCGAAATGTAATGAGATGCATAGCACTACAATATGTACCGATATAATGTAAACAAAATGTTTCGATTGGATGATGTATGCAGCACGACAGGTAATGTGGCGTCGTGAGGTACCGATAAAAAGTGGACAAAGAATTAGTCTTACCCAATCAAATTAAGCCACATCAGTGCCTTGTCAAGGAATCTCAAAGCATGATGGTGGCAAGCTACACACCGTTAGATACTCTGCCATAGATGATTTCAACCGTTGGATCCACCCAGGGTTCGTAAAGCTCCACCAAGCTCTCGTCATCTACATCAGAAGGCTTACCATTATTGTTGTAATGGCAAATGATGGAGAAAAAATTTTGAGCACAAAGCATTTTGTTTATTCACTGCTTCCACGCTACCCTTATTATATATGAAAGCCACGATGGAGTAATGTGTTGCTGACCAAACAAGGGTGACGAGGATAACATAGTCTGTAAATTGGCATCCAATATAAGAAATGATATGAGCTAGGGAAATGCGACAAACATGATTAAGCTACAGTATACCCAACTTAGTGGGATTTAATTGACTTGGTCTATATCCAAGTCAAGTCTTGTATCTCATATCTCAAGATTAATGAAATGGGTTTACTTAAATATCATCATCTTTTTCATCCAAGTTGATGAAAACTGACAGCCGGCAACAAACAGAGCCTTTGACTTTAGTGTGACATAGATAGAGATTGAGATGTTTGATTTTTAATATAGGATTTAAGTATGGGTTAGTTTGGTGATAACACCGCATCATGCTTCATGTTCACGATGGCACAGAAAAAAAAAATGCATAACCTTCTTTTATATCATATGCTAGACATTGTTCCACATATCAATAAAAGTCAGTTCAGAAGTCTTTGATAAGTATATCATCCCACCGACTATTTACGAGAAGAAAACAATGATTGAGTTCCAAATTGCCTGACAGATAAACTAGTGCACAAAGTAGTGAGAGATTGAACTTAAAAAAGATTACTTTGGTGATAACTTGTTCATTATCTAGGGAGGAAATTTTCAAAATTAATTGAAACCTTTTAGATGACACAAGCTCTAAAAAATAATTTGTCAGATCAATGATCAGTAAACACCATAATAAAAAAAAAAATTACAAGCAAAGTATATCAAAGTTACAGGTCAAGGGATCATATAAACAAATGAATGATGTAGGTGAGAAAAAAAACAGATGTCTGAATGTTGATTCACTATCTCCAAAAACAGAAAAAATGCAACTGTTCTAAAATGTTTCAGACTGAAGAAGACGATAGTCGAGGGTGATATATTTAGTTGCCTATTTGATAGATATTGTGGAAGTTAAGCATGTAGTCTAGTCAGAATTTGGAAAAAGAGGAGACTCCAAATTGACATATAAGAGTTAAATATATTACATACTTAAGAACAGTACAATAACTGATATCAATACAAAGGACACTTAAAAATCAAATATGGTAAAACAACTGATATCACCAGAGAAGATTGGATATACTGGTTCAATCACAATATCTACCTAGAGAGCTCTTGAACTTGGAACTATCTCTAGTAGAAAGGTAATTCTAAGCAAATCACAAAGTTCAGCTCTTCCCTACAACAGCACTCCTCTTGATAATAACAAGTAGAAATGTACCTCGTCAAAATCCTTGACTAACTTCGCTTCTGGAGAAGAATTATCTTCATACTCCATCCACAACTCATCTATTTCTTTAGCTGCAAAGTATAAGAAGATATGTAAACACAAGAACTTGCTGCAACAAAGTTAAAATCATACTTCAAAATATGATATCATTCTTTAGAACACTATGCTGGGGAGAACTTGTTCCCATATTGTTCATACCACTCAGACAAATTAGATATAAAAAATAAATACTGAAAACATTCTTTCTGGAATTAGATCTACCACTCAACTTGTTTGTAATGGCAAGAAAAAATAGAAAAAAAAATTCTAGACCTTGATATTCATTAACCTATGTTCCATAATATACTTGAAAATATCAGGTTGAGAAAATCTATAATGATGAATGAGCATTCACACATATGATTCATCTTACAGGTTTATATTAGTGTTATGATCAATTATCAATACAATATGTACCGAGTTATATCGAGTCGTACCAAGTATAATTGTATACAATACATAAGAATGTACCAATATATCTCCTATATCAATCTCCTATCATAATATGTACCACCTATACTAAGTAATAAACTGCAATACGGTAAATCTTGTTCACACGATCTTAGTTTTTGTCAAACAAGCAAACATATGTTGCTAGAAATCATGGCCACCCCATCCGAAATTATAAAAAAAAGAAAAATACTGAGAACTTATACGATAAGAACTCATGGTTGTGTATATTGGATAATAAAACTGGAATACACTATTTCGGAAACTGCTTCAACAAATTTTGCGTGCATACAACAGTGAGCAATGCTTATCAAAGCTGACTTCACTTTATTTTCAATTAGAATCAACACTGTGAAAGAAGAAACAAAGAAAATAGTGACTTGGTGAAACATAGCTTCAGTTTAGATCAAAATCCGTAACAAGGGAAAAGACCTTCGTATACCTCTAGATCCCCCCACCAAGTAATTTGCACATGTAGTCCAAGGTTCCACGCCCCCTTTGACTCTTTTCCAACTTTGGTACATCATCAGTTGGAGTTATGTCGCCAACAATAGCTAATGGAAAAGTTGATCAAAACAACAGAAATCAAATAAAGCAAAAAAGAAGGTAATAAAGATCCTAACATTGTTATTTTCTAAATCATCAGTTTGACCACTAAAAGACTAGTATCTACAAATTTGACAAGATAAATATATATATACAAGGAAACATTGTCTCGTTGAAAGCGTCAAGCAAAAATGCCTTGGTATTTGTGATCTAGATTTTGTTAGTTTCCTTTTCACTTTTTACGGATTGTTTAAATATCACCAACCTTAAAATCTTTTATCAAGTAACATTGTTCATAGTATAGCATATCCTCCAATAGAATAAGTGCATCCAAACCATGATTCTAGACATACCAACAATTTGAACAAATCATAAGGTCCCAAATACTAGATTTCACAACTTAGAAAGTATACAAGAAACAAAAGTTCATAATCTTTAAATCAATTTAGTTGCAGGCTTTTGAGGCTCACCTAAGTTACTAATTGGTGGATATGAAAAGATGAATAAAAATCAAATGGCACAAAAATGACAACAAAAGAAAAAAAATTATCCAAAACCAAATATGTAGTGTCTTACCCTCGACGATATCATTTACGAGCGCTATCTTTATATACCTAATCAATAAGAAGAGCAATATAAAGTGTTAGAGAATTTATGAAAATATGACCCATGGGCGGCTCTCGAAATGTAGAAACCCTAACCTATCTTGATCGATCATGAGAATGTCTTAGAACGTGAGGGGCATGATGCCCATCCAGTATATATGGTCGGCTACCGACTCTAACTCTCGTACACCGTGCCGCACCCATCCAACTCTCTTCGTGGTTTCAGGAGCACTAGGCTGAGACCCCAAAGAATTAAACAAGTGCCATATTCAAGAAAGAATGGAGTGTCCGAGAGGGGAGCCTATCTAATGACCCGAATCCATATATCTTTCTAAAGATATATGAGGACTAGTAGTGGGTTGTATAGGCTTATATTGTGCTTCTAGTCTTGGTTATCTAATAGGTGCCACATATCTAATAATATGTGCTATATCCTTTTTCATGATGAAAAGGATAAGTATTGCATATGGACTAAGGTTTTTTTTGAAGTAGTTCAATCAGTAGTAGGGTAAATTGGGAAAGGAGGTTTAAGGAATTAAGTGCATGGTATGTTAGATGTTGGAGATAACTCATTAGAGAGTTCCTTGGAGGTTATATAAAAAATATGAGTCTATCTAGCTATTAAGGTAAAAGCAATTCTCAAGTCTTTTAACTTGGTAAAGAAAAGGTTGGACCTCAAAATGTGCACGGTGCATGTGTTAAAACTAGCTCTAATTTCTTTAGGAGGCAAGGGGACCAACTGACATACGGGAAACATCTATAAGAAACACATCACACTAAATTTGATCTTTATATCTAGCTAAATTTATGGGAACTAAATATATTTGGATAACTTGTGTGCTGGTTTTATTTACACAAACTACTTTATAATATTACAGGTATGGTTTAGGTTGAGTTCATATTTGATTATCGTAGTCTCGGATACTACATTAAGACTGTTTTTCCATCTTTGACAATCTTACAATTATAACTATTCCACTTAGTATATGTGTGAAAGATACTAGTGCACGAATTTTCAAAAGTCTTGGGATGAGCCAAAATAATACATAATCGTAACAATGTGTTGGGTGACATCCCTCATCATCACTTATAGTCCTTTAGTAGGATCGTACTCATTAAATTATTCCTTTGGTCGTCACAATCTTACTCTGCATAGTAGTCTATTTTCATATAGGTGTAAGGTTCTTTGTGACTCTTGAGTATAGTTACCATACTTATGATATTTGAAATGTAGTGGTCTCTCTTGGGTTTTCTCAACAATAATGGTCTTACTCTTATTATCTTGTTTAAATGAGAAGATACTAGGTCATATGGGAATATTTGTGAGAGTGTATATAGGTAGATTTACAAGTTCTCGAATTGTATTCCTAAGGTATTGTTCAACTTCAAGAGTCTTTTGGAAGACAATCTCTAAGGAGGCTAAGATAAAATAGGACATTTCATGTTGAATATTTTATCGTAGGCCAATGAGATATCTAGCTATCATAAAAGTAGATTATTCATTAATTTCACATCAAATCATGAGCTTATCAAAACACGTAATTAGAAATCATAGAGACTTGACATATAATGCTTAATTGCTTCACGAGTTGGTTCTTACAAAGGCATATACTTTTTCTCTAAACCTAAATGTCATCTTATACTAATCCCCTATAGTTAGGCTAAAATAATTAACATCATGTCAGCAAGTTTAACTCTATAGTTCTATGACATGGCATCGTCACTCCCTTTGGTAGTATCTACTAATTCGGAACTTAATTTGAGGATCAAAGCCTTCAACGCCCCACACTGGACTTACAGGTTGTACGTTTCCAATTAGTCTATAATTACAACCGCTTAGCTTTCAATTTGCCTCTGACCATTAAATTAAATATGGACTTACAGGTTGTACTTTTCCAGTTAGTCTATAATTATCACCGCTTAGCTTTCAATTCGCCTCTGACCATTAAATTAAATGTGAATAACCCATCCTCCTTTTTGTTTCTTCATTTCTTCAAGCACCAATCAAAGTATTAGTCCATAACTACTAATCAATCTAAGAATACTTGAGGATCAAGATTTTTCAAGAGTAAGGTAGATTTAACTTAATCTTATGGGGAATGTCATCCTCATCATCTTGGTACCTAAGTTTAGGTACATTTTATGAGTGTTTTAAATCGAGTTATTCATTCTTTCAATCTACCTCACTATTATAAGATACATGCAAAGAATTTTTATAAGGTATAATATATTCCCTAGGTCATTTAGGTTACATTACATTTTATGTAGGCCTAAAAGTTAAATTATTATCGGGTTGATCCCTTCGATTAGGTGACAACTGAGTGGTTTCAAGAGTGGTCAAGTACTCTTCAAATGTTTGATAGTATTTTTCATAATGAACTAGACAATCTTCCGTAATCTTAAGTTTAATATTAATTTGAGCTAGGTTGATGGGTTTTGTGGGGTTTATAGTGTTTATGGTCTTAAAGAGCTATCCTATAATTCATTCATTAATTAACTTTAAAATATAAAGTTTATAATACTTTTATAAGGATGAATTTATCTTGGACAAGTGCCATATGTCTCCCTTGTAGAAAGAAATAAGTAGAAATCTATATAAAAGAGATAAGTGTTCGCCCTTGGATAAATGTTATATACCTCCTTCTAGAAGAGTGATGGGTAGGGATCTATAAAATAGGAACAATTGTTCATCCTTATATAAATGTTACACACTTTTCTTCTAGAAGAATAAGGGTTAGAGATTTATAGAATGAAGGTATGTGTTCACTCCATATAAGATTAGTGTATTTTAAAATATGTATATGATATCTCCCATGATGACCTTATATATAAGTTTAAACCCAAAGCTATATACAAATGTATCACGTACCAAATCCTATTAATATCTAATAAAATATATATATGATAGATTAGACATTTAAGTTCATATGGCTCAAACTCTTTGCCTACTCTTATACTATCATAATAGTACGATGATGCTCACTAAAGAGTCTTGGATCATTAAGAATTATGGTACAGACAAAAACTACTATAGTCATAACTCTTTCTATTATTAGCATCAACAAAATTTATGCATAATCTTGAAAAATATGATAGTTTTTATTTCTTTCACTATGATCTATAAATGAGGGGGTTTGAGGTCCCGCGTTGACGGACGGCAAAATGCACTCCCGCCAGGCCTTTTCACTTCAAAATTTGTACAGTATACCTTAAATCATAATATCTAAAATAATTTAATTAAATTATCTATAATAAAAATATATGTTTGGCAAGCGTAAATGTCGTATTTATTTTGAAGTCATTTGACGGCGTCTCGACTGTTCGTCAAGAAAAAGGCCGATTCAAACCAAGACCACGGTTCGGGTCGATGGGCCGGCAATGTCACGCCATGAACCCGAGTCACGTTAACACCCGCCGCATAACGTCTCCGAGACGAATCGCGGAAGGGTGCAACAAAAACGTGCGAGAAAAAAGATCGAAAAAAAGCGATACCTATTCCACCCATTTCCACCTTACTCATATTTATTACCGTCGTGTGACTGCCAGGTATCTGTGGGTCCCACATAAAAAGCAGAAGGCAGGTAGACGTTGAGCCTGAACCTTTATTTACTCTCTCTCACTCTCGCCCTCTCTCTATTTCTGTTCCTCTTCCGGTCATTCTTCTGCTCGCATTAGGGTTCCACTCCTCTCCTCTCCTTCGACCGGTCGTCGCGCTCGGGAGAAGGAGAAAGATTTGCACTGAATCTAGGCGGCGGCGAACAAGGGATTCGAGCGCGATGAAGCTGACGGTGAAGACGCTCAAGGGCACCCACTTCGAAATCCAGGTTCAGGCCAACGACACGGTAGACTCCCGCGCTTACCGAAACACTCCTCTACTTTTGATTTGCTCTGTTCTTCGCTGGGGGGCATTGCTTGGTTCTTGATCGTCTCCTTAGATCACTTCACGTTTTGCTCCTGTTTTCTGATTTTGAGAGATGAAGTACGTTGTCGTTTTTTCTCTCCTTGATTTCATGTCAGAGTTTACGTATATCGGATTAGGAATCCATTGATTTCTTGAGTTTTATGTGGTTGTACGATGAACAGACCATTTTTAACATAATTAGTTTTTGATGGAGTAGTCTTGTTTTTTTTTCTCCCCACTGAATATTTGTTTTTGTAAATTAGTTATTTATGTTAAATGTTTATGTGAAATGGACTTTATTGGATACACTCTCTCGCAACCTCCTTGGAACTGATTCTCAACTTGATCTGTGTACTATGTGAGGCATGGATGAAAGAAATTGTAGTTTCAGACAGAAGAAAATAGCATGTATTTTTCTGTTACTAGCAGTTGATTTTTAATAGAGGCTTCTATTGGTTACTCCTTGTTTAGATTGATGACTTTTACTAGGACATGTATATTTTTATTTGATTTTGGTTAAGAATTATTAGGTTCTATCAACTCTATATATACTTTTTGTACATTGAATATGTTCTGCTATAAACCAAGCCTCCATGGTGGGGCCTGGAGCATTTTAGAAGACCTTCAGTGGTTGATGTCTAAATTTGTAGAAGCCAAAACTGTGCATGTGTATAGGGAAGTAAATAGTGCGGCTAATTGGTTAGCCAATTCTTCTAGGTCTGTAAATTTAAATTTTTTTGGAAGGAGAACTGGCCTGTGCAGTTTCCAATATTTTGGACTCTGAAGCTAGATGCTTGTTTTATACTCGTTTTATAAGTTAAAAGGAAGAATATGCTCTTCTATGGGGCTCATTTTTAGTCTTCTTTATATTTTTTTCATAGAAAAAAAGAATACTATGATCAAGTCTTGCATGATTGAATGATTTTGTGAAAACAATGTTTGTTTTTAGTTGATATTATTTTGACATGACATTATATAATTTGACTTGTAGATTTAAATATAATACTTGATTAGGTTATAGCTATTTTTTTTGTTCAGCATCTTTGTCATTTAGTAGTCTGTTGATACCTGATAGCATGTCTTTTTCTTGTATCACAGATTATGGCTGTGAAGAAAAATATCGAGCAAGTACAAGGAAAAGACAATTATCCATGGGGGCAACAATTGCTGATTCACAATGGAAAAGTTTTGAAAGATGAAACTACACTGGAAGATAACAAAGTTAACGAAAATGGTTTTCTAGTTGTCATGCTTAGTAAGGTATTCACAAGTTATTTGACAGGAAAATGTTTTGAATTGCATAAATAGTTTAGAACGGATGTTGAACTTTGATAATATAAGTCCAAGATTAGTTTGGCTGTTCTTTAATGTTGTAACTTGAGCATTTACATCTTTTAGCTTATATTAAACAAGTGTATTCTCATTGGGAGGTTTGCTTGTTACTAGAAAAATATTAAAGAAAGTGAGGAACTTGAGAATTCATGGTGTTTCAGATTTTATTTGGTAGTATTGGCTCTTGCTATCTTTTAGAAAGCACAAACTCATAGTTGGTTAGCATGTTGCTACATTAGCTTACATAACCTTTTCCATTTACTGTGTTTTTGCTGTTGGGTATTTTTAATTAGTTTGCAAATGTTGAAGATGAGCAAACCTATATCGATTTGTCATGTCCACTATGTAGGACACTTCACCATGAGAAAATGGGATGTTATTCATTTCTTTTCTCTGGAAGTGTTAAATGCCCAGATGGCACAATCTATAATCCCATTAATAGCAGATCATTGTTATGTGACTTATATCTGTCAGCTACTATGAGTTCTGGTGGCAAGCTTTTTCAAGCTTAACTATTAGGTATTAATATCCATTCTGGTTGGTTCTCAGTTGTGAAAAGTTATAGCATTATTCTTTCTTACTATTCTCTTGTTGTATCACTAGCATTTCTTAAATTGGCTACCTGCCAACTGGTTGTCGTCATAGATTTCGTAATCTAAGTATCTTTACCAATATCTTCAAATATTTGATACCCTCAATTTGACAGTCCCAGATCTATATCAAAGTGCAGCTGGAAAACATTTGATATCTCATCTTAGATTGGTGTGTATCTCCTGTATGGGTTCTGTTTGCTTTATTGATGTTTCAGTTTATGTTTGTGATTGTTGTTCTAGAAGACATGATGGGGACCTGAGTCTGGGAATTAGTACCTGCAAGAATAAACTGGATTCCTCTCTTTTCCAAATTTCAATGTTTGCCTAGGCATCCTCAAAAACTCTTTCATGTAATCTTTTGGGATATTGCAAGTCCGAAATAGTTGGGATTTACGGCTTTGTTGTTGTTGTGTTATTAGCTATATTATGTATTAATATGAGTTTTAGATGTCATAGAACATTTAACTAGTTATTTGAAGAAGTTGGCTATATATAATTCCCATCACTTGCTTCTGCATGTTTGTGAATATGTGGTGGATGACACAGTATATGCCCATTTTTCTGTCTTCCCGCTTCATATTTTTATTAGCCTATTTAATAGAAACTGGAGATTTTTAATATAATATATTTGACATTAGATAACTATTTCTTATACTGTTCTAATCTTTACTCTGACCATTCTTCAAGAGTTCCTTTCTTCTGGACTTCTGGTTTTTGGCTACCTAAGCATAAATTGCAATTGTTATGAAGATCTAAATTTAAGGTTATGTGATTTGACTTATATTTGTCATGGTTATACTATTTATGGACTTGCATCATCTGTGGTAGCTAATATCTTTTTCCTTTTGTGATTTTTAATGCATTTGTTGCTTAAATAATTTTCAGGGTAAAGCTGTAGGTGTTGGTGGAGCATCATCTGCCCAGGTATTTGTTACATTACCTACCTACTTGAGAGAATCAGCAAATTTTTGTTATAACCTAATGTTTATGTTGACAGCCCTCAGCAACTTCTACAGTCCAGCATCCCACGGCTGAACAGACTCCACCATCAGTTCCATCACAAGCTCCACCACAAACTCAGTGAGTGTACTGAGTTACTTTCTCTCTTCTAAAACAATAAACACCCTAATGTTACTTTAGTCTCTCAATGTCACTGTCATCTGGCTTGTTTACTAGTTGCTTCTTGTTTCAGGGCCCTAGAGAGTTCCGCAACTGCGCCTGGTGGACCCCAAGGACCAAATGCACAGTATGTCTGTTTATAATTAGGATTTTCTTATCATTCTAAAATACATACAAAGTATATCAATGGAGATCCTTTAACATGCTTTTAAAATTGCAAGGACAAAGGGTCATACTTTTTAAGTTGTTAATGCTTGAACTTTTATTTGACTATTGCTTGTCCAAATGTATTTCAAGCAAGTGTATGTTCTGTCGTGCTTTCATATTTCCATTTATAGAATCTTATGTTCTCTTTTCTGAGAAGTTTTCATAGATGAAATTCCTTTGTAACCTTTATCTAGATCAAGGTTGAGAACAATGAGGGTTTCTCCTTGTAATAGCAGCAACCAAGGCAAAGTGCTCACTCTGAAGTATAGTGGTTAAGTTATGCTTCTGCACTTTCTAGTAATCAGTGATTTAAAAAGCGCTAGGCGCCAAGGTCCAAAAACGCCCGAGGCGCTAGAATATAAAAATATATAATATAATTAATAAATATAATTATTTAAAATTTTAAATAAAAATATATTATTAAATTAAGAAAATTAATAGTATTAAAATCAAAATAATATATTATTAATCTAATAAATACAAATACTATTATTAGTATACTGTTGACAGTATACAGTATACTGTTAACAGTATACAGTATACTGTTAACAGTATACAAGAGGAGAAGCGGCAGTGGCAGCGAGCAACGGGAGGCGCGAGCGGCAGCGTTTGCGAGCAGCGGCAGCGGGAGCAGGAGCGGCGAGCATCGGGCGTTTGCGAGCAGCGACAGCGACAGCGGGAGCATGAGCGACGAGTAGCGGGAGGCGCGAGCGGCGACAGAGGCAGCGTTTGCGAGCAGCGACA
>LVTN01000707.1:11689-32585 GCA_001649415.1 Musa itinerans | reverse complement strand
GGCAGCGGGTTAGGGTTGTGTCACTTATATCGGTTTAGTTGGTTCGATTGAACCAACTAACCAACCGAACCAGGACCGAACCAGACGGTTCAGTCGCCTTGGTTTACCCAGGCGCTCGCCCGAAGCGCCCAGCGCCTGGGCTCGGGCGAGCGCCCAGGCGGCGCCTGTTTGAAGCGCGCTGCCTGGGAGATTAGCGAGGCGCTCGAGCCTCGCCTCGCCTCGTCCGAGCGCCTAGGCGAGCGCCCGAGCGCCTTTTTCAATCACTGCTAGTAATATATCTCAGTTCATGCTTAATGTCTCAGGCCTTAGTAAGCTAGACAACAAATTCCACACCTTCACGATCACCTTTAATGGAGCATGGAGCCATCAAATTCTAACATATCCAGGGGGCAGGGGAAGAACAACCAGCAAGACACGAGAATATGATGACACCATGAAACTGGCAAACTCCTGTGATGATGAAAATCTCATACACCAACAATTATAAGTGAATCATTTTGAACGCCCTCTGGTTCTGTTCCAAAATATTATGACCCACAGGTTAAAAGCTTACCTTGCTCATGATAATTTTGTCACTATTGGCAAAGGTCTAGAGAAACTCAACTAAGCACATGTTGCTCCATGTCAACCACTTGCCACCTGCTTTAATAAGGGGGCAAATGATTAATAATAAAGTCACATATTCCACCTTGCTTGAGCATTTTGTACATAAATTTTATGCTTTTGGTACATTGATTTTTGAATTAACTATACCCAGATAAGATAACTATGGCATCTGATTTAGTTGAAAAAAAAAAAACAATAATCCAGTTTGGTGAGATACAAGTTAAATAAAATGCGAGCAGGCTTCTTGGGAATCTACTGAGATCATTTTATTACATTTGGACACTTATGTGTTAAAATAAGCCTATTGCCAAAAGGAATATGTCACTTATGCTGTAGTATGATCAGCGAGCTGATATCCTATTCTGAAATGTGTCCTCAAATTTAAGTTTATGGTTCTTTATTGCAGGAAAAGTCTTGGATGAAGATATTAGTTGGCCAACTTAATAGGGAATGTTGCTTATGACAAATTCTCTTTTATGTTCTAACACAATACAAGTTTGCATGTCATATGATGCTGTATGAACACCCTGTCCATGTTTATGTTTTAGACTGAGGGTTTATAACCTAATTCTGGTGGGCCTTTTAGACAACATTGTTTGTGAATTTCTATTGTATGTTTGATGCTTTTTTTTAAGATCATGCGACTTAGTAAGATCAGAACTCGTTATTTAAACCTACCATTCATAATTCTGTGACTAACAACAAAATCTTTTTATGCATTAAATGTGTGGTATGTTATTTTAGTCCCACATTGGAAATGGAGAAGTGAATGTGGTTGTTACAACGATTAGATGATTTTATTATCGGATTTGAATATTTGGGGTTAGTTAACGAGTCAGTTTTTTCTTTTTGGGGTCCAATCTTGGCATTGGAATCAAGTATTTTTTGTCTGTGGGTTTATGCCTATCAAGTTAATGGGACAATTTTATCAGGTTGGATTATAACAGTGCATCGAAATATAATTCAACACCAACAAATCATAAAGTTCCAACTATTTATTTGCAGGGTATCTGCTGATGCCTATGGTCAAGCTGCATCCAGTTCAGTTGAAGAGAGTAAACATGAGCAGATGGTTAGTCAATTGATGGAGATGGGTGGTGGTAACTGGGATAGAGAAACAGTTCTGCTTGCCCTTCGTGCTGCTTACAATAACCCGGAGCGTGCTGTGGAGTACCTATATTCTGTATGTAGCTGATATTTCTTCTTTGTAGAACTGACAAATTACTAATCTATGGTTTCACATCTTGATATCAGGGTATTCCAGCAACAGCAGAAATTGCAGTTCCAGCTTCTCCTTTCTCTTCATCTCAGGCATCTCCCCAAGGAGCCAGTGCACCTGATGTAGCTGCTTCAGGTCCTCTCTTTGGGGTACCAAACTCGTCTCCCTTGGATATGTTCCCACAGGTTTAGTGTCACACCCTTGCACATGTGTCTTCATTTGGCACGCATGGCATTTAAAAGGAAACTAATTATTTTTAATAGGGCAATACTGATCTTGGAGTGGGTGCTGGAGGTGGATATCTTGACTTCCTCAGAAATAACCAACAGGTTTGTTAATTGCATTTTAATCCACTCCACAACATTAGTCTTAAGTAACTTTTTTATTTGAGTCCAAAAAAAGGCTCACAAGCTTAGGAATGTGTTCAAGTCCAGCTCGGCTCACATCAGATTAATCTCAGATGGATTTCTGAAATTGTTATTTATAGTCGACCTAAGTTCAGTCAAAAAATTTCTGAATTAGTCAGAGGTGGTTCCTTATTAGTGCAATAGAAGCTAATTGATTTGTCAGGGAATATTCTTCTTTGCAATGACTGTCCAGCAGAGAGAGAGCTGGAGTATGGTTGTTATTAGGTATATGGTTGTTAAATTGAAGTCGACAAATGTTCAGTTTAGGTTGTTAGGTTATCTCCAGAACAATTGGCTTCTTAAAGTCAAGTCAACAAATATGCATTGCATTGATGGTTGGGCCTTACTAGCATACCAAGATGACCTTTGTGGTTGGTTTTGCAATATTTCTATTTTAATTCTTCGTACTACTTTTCTTTTTGTGTAGTTCTTAGCCTTGCGAGCTATGGTTCAAGCAAATCCGCAAATTTTGCAGGTCAGTGAGTTTCATCTGAGATAAAATATTGCTTTCTTACATCTAACTTGTTTCTAACTACTGCTTCGCTTGTAGCCAATGCTTCAGGAACTCAGCAAGCAAAACCCTCAGCTATTAAGATTAATACAGGAGCATCATGCCGAGTTTCTTCAGTTAATAAATGAACCTGTTGATGAAGGTCTTGAAGGGTGAGCCATGTTATGCATATTATAATAATGTATGATGTTGGTATGACTACTTTCAAGTGCCAATTTCTAACTGATATGTGTCTAGATATTGATAGTATATATCAGTCTGGGAGGTTCTATTAGGTGGTTTGAGACATGTTAAATCTGGGGTTCAAAACATGAACTGTTATCAAAGATGTATTTATATGTTGTGTAACAGCACTTTCTCTTATGTCAGTTGTTCTTTTGTTGTTTTCTTCTGTATCTGTTTAATGATTAATACACACGTTGTCCTCCAAACTGTGTTCTAGATTATACAGAGAATACAGTAATGTATGGCAACAGAATGGGGTGAAATGGAGAAAGGTGAAATGGTTAATATATGATTAGCATGGACATTAATGGTGGTGGAGATGTGAATGCCAAGATGGTGTAGGATGAGGAGACATGGGTAATGGGGGAACATGAGCTGTCATTTGATGAGAACCAATCATTCTCGACATGTGGTCTCTATCCATTCTGTATAGCCTCCATGTCTAAGCCTTCTTCTACTGCCTCGAGTAAAATTCTCATCCTTACACTTGGCAGGATGATAGGGTTTATTCCTAAGGTAAAAACCTTATAAGAAGGGGGAAATTAAGGGTTTCTTTTGGAGAAATCTTTTTCTTACATTTACAATACTCTACTGCCACCTAACTTTAGCATTGGAGATTCCACTAGTTCACACCTCTTACTCATGGCCTCAGAATTAATCTCCTTGCAAGCCATCAGATTTTGAATGGCAGCTGGCAGTGTGAGTGGTTTGCAGATAAAGATTCAGGTAAACTCTGCATTCAACTAAGGAATACTAGATGTACCATCATTAGTCATAGATGCAATACTACTTTTACTAAGGGCAACGGTAAAGAAGGGTGACAATGATGCCATTACTGGAGGACCTGAAGGATTATGGTGGACTGTCCTGCATGTTTTAGGTGTGCAGTGATGGTTGAGTTAGAGCTCATATGGTGCATGGCAAAATGGAGCAACATGGAAGAAGTACAGGGATAATTTGGAGACTGAAAAGGAAGACTTGATCTTTGTTTATATATTTAGCGTCAGAGACATCTATGATATTCATCCTCTTAATAGGTGGAAGTAATCTCCGGAAAAATGATTAGATGACAATTAGTATGGCTATATATGGAGTAGAACTATTTAGAGAATGTTAGGCTTGCCTTTATTGTTTTTCAATAATGCTACGCTTTCCTCTTTAAACCATTTGATGAAACTCCACTTCTTGGTTATATGGATCATTTACTTCTTTATTAGGATTTATGATCTAACTGGTTTCTTATCATTGTTTACGGTTTAGGAAGATCAAGTTTTGATATCTGGTTCTTTTTCTTCTTTTATATATTTTAGTTATGTAAAGCACTTTTATGCTTGAGCCATGTGAGTATATTAATTAGCATGAGGTTTAGAAGCATATTTATTATAGTTGAGTATGATGATAAACCATGGAACTTCTTTTGAGGTAATAATAATTATGAGACTTAAATCACAGGTGTGTGTGTGTGTATATATATATATATATAATATTGGTTTGTGAAATTTTCAACTTTTTTAACTTGGCAGAAACTATTCAAGCTTTAGTGTAATGAAGATGCATAAAAGCTTCAAAAGACTTCATCGGAAAAAGAAAAATACTAAAAGAATTATGTTTTGCACTTTTTTCACAGTTGCTACGGTTTTCGAGTGTAAGGATTTGTTTTATAGGCTGAGGTTGCAATCTTGTTTACATCTGCATATTTTTGTGGCTTCTTTTGTTGGAAGTCTTTTTGTACCTGGAAGTCAGTAATGACGTTTGTTGAACTTGCTGAGGAATTTAGCTTCTTGTACGTGCGTCTGTTTTTCTGCTTCTCGATTAATCCCCATATCTGAAGTCTCGAATGTTTTCTTATGCTATTTTTTCAGGGATCTTTTTGATCAGCCTGAGGAAGACGAGATGCAACATACAGTAAATGTGACGCCTGAAGAGCAGGAGGCAATCGGACGAGTATGTTGTTCATCCCTTTTATACATGCTTCTATGCTATTTTTATTTTCTCCTGATATACATAAAACACGATCAGCTTGAAGCAATGGGTTTTGACCGAGCTAGAGTTCTTGAAGCATTCCTAGCGTGTGACAGGAATGAGCAGTTGGCAGCAAACTATTTATTGGAGCATGCAGGTGATGAAGATTGAAGGTACTTTGGAGAGTTCTAAAAAAAAAATGTTATCCACTGGTTAAATAATTTCTTTGTATCTGTAAGCATCGTCATCAACTTAATTTTTTTATTTGGCCGAGCAATCTACTAAGTCAATAGAAATAAGATTAGTGAAGAAGCAATTCATTGTTTTTGTTTGTATGATTAATGAGTTACCAAGCTCCTAACATCTTTTAAGCCTAAAGTATCTGGAGATGTTTAGTGTCCAACAATACTTGACATTTTATGCTAGACTATTTCATGTCTAATTAACCGAAGACATTTTTTTGCTTGCAATGTATACTTTCAATATTTTGGTGCTTACTAGTAATTCATCGTGTTGTGCACAAGGGAACTGGGATTCATCGATACACCACCCAACTTTTGAAAGACATGGATTTATCTGTGAAATGGAATCCTGCAGAAGTTGGAGAACATCCGGAATCTGGATGGTCATCTAATTTAACAGACAGGCTTAATCACTTGGTTACTCCTCTAGAGAAAAATTGTACTTTGGATGCAGAGAAAAACTGTAGTGCAAACATAGACATTAGACCTTATTCATAATATTCTTTTTAAACAGCTAATTTTTTGTAAAATCCTGTTGTCAGTCAAGGAGCTCATCTTTTTTGGATATTTAAACTTATTTTTTTAACATCATTTGTTGCTCGATCAGACTTTTTGTCAGTGGAACATGTTTCTCTTCATCAGGTGTGATCATGGCCTATTTTCTTCTGGTGTTTTTGAAGTGCAATCCATCTTAGCTGTACATATGTTGACAGCAAATTGATCATTGTTAACTCACGACTCTTGCTCAGCTAAAACGGTGCTGCTGCTATGTTGCGTGCAAGATTGCATTTGTTCTAGCAAATCTCAAGACTAGCGATGCCCCAAATCCTGCTGGTGCTCATGTAATCGTAAGCCTCAATTTCCTTGACATTGTTGTTGGTTAATTAGAATATTCTATGCCTGACTGCTGTTCTAACCATTGTGGTCTCTGTTTTCACCGTTATAACAATGACTACACTCTACAAAGCTATATATATGTGCTGATTATTTCTTCAGTGACCAGAAAGTGGATCACTCTCATGAAGAGAATCTCTATTCTGTATCTGATTGCCGTCGGATGTGATATTTTAAAGACCTTTTGGTATACATGATTTTTCGATTAATTTCTCTAATTAAAGAGATAAGATTATATATATATGTATATTTTTTGACCAGCTAAGGGTAGTTCTGATAACAATGCCTAACCCACTTGCAATGAGTCCGCTATGTGCTTGTCCTCATCAGACCTTTAAATCAGGTTGACTGAGACTGAGAAGCTTTTACTGGTTGACCCTTGTCAACCTTCTCGTCATGTCAACTGTCATCCGCATGTGCAAGTGGTGGGACCCCGCATTGATGATGGAGTTCGACCAACCTTTCGATGACATTCATACGCAAAACAGATCCTTACCTAACTTCTGGTAGCAAATCGACTTCAAAGTCAAATCTCGTGTGCGGAAATCGACCGGACCCAACTCGTGCTCGTCTTGTACGCCCGATCTTTAATTGCCCAAACACAACCAACGGTTATTTATCTGCTAACGAACTCAAATAAATGCCTTCACGTTGGTCCAAGCAAAGAATAGACCACAATTGTTCACCCTTCTCTTTCTCCAAGTTCATGTGACTCCCCCGCATCAAGCCAAACCAAATTAGCGGCCCTCCATCTCTCTCTCTGTCTCTCTCTGGACAACGCAGCATCTTCAATTGCCCCGCGACCGACGCTGATTCGGGAGCTGCTCCGAGGGTCCGGACTCGGATCTCTCCCTCCTCTTCCCTCCGTCGCGGGGTACGTGCAGTTTCCCACCCTCGAAATGCCAGATTTCTTCGCTTCCCGACGCTTTTTGATGGATGGTTTCTCTCTTTTGCTGCTTGTTACCGATTGGTTATCGTTCTGGATTCGCCGGATCATTATCTTCCGGGCGTCAGATCTATGACATGCGCCGCTGGTCTTTTCTTTTCCTTTTTGGTTACCATGGCTACGGATTCGTTGCTTCTTCAATCTTATTTGGTTGATCTTTAATTAGTGCACTACAAGTATGTGAACATTTGCAGCGATTGCATGTCCTATTGATTTATGCAATTCCTCTCTCTTCGGAAGGAAAAAGGACTCATTTAGATCGTTTCTCAGCGATTGCATCTGAGCTTTTTGATTTTCTGCAATGATTTGACAGTCTAGTATAGTCGTGCTGAGGGAAAAGGCCTCTTTGTTTGTGAGAGAGTTTGCAGTAGATATAGATGCATGCATCATAGGGATTGTTATGGCCCAGTCGTCTTGCATAGTGCCAGGCATAGTAAGTCTGTCTGTCGAACCCAGAGCATCTTGAAACTATATTCCTAGAAATTAATACAAGTTATTGTTGTCAAAACCTACATATGATATTCCTAGAAATTAATACAAAGTTACAAGGGACATTTTATTACCCTATAAAAAAGTTCCTTGTTCTGGAATTGTTCAGAAGATAAATACTTGTTGGAGTGTCAGTGACAGCCATGTTTTTCTTTTATCCAGGGCTTCAGTGATTACTTCAGACAAATCTAAACAGAGATGGTTCTTGATGCATTGTCATCGCCGCACAGGAGGTGTCAGAACTCGGTTTTTCTGTCATCTGCAGCCAAGAAGGCCGTTTCAGGTCACAGTGAGTTAGGTTCTTGGTCTACAATTCTTGAGCGGCACAGGTTCCTCTTGACGATGCTAGCTTTGTTGGCATTCCTGTGCACCATCTATCTATACTTTGCGATTACCTTGGGTGCTACAGATTCCTGTTCAGGGATGTCAGGAGCCGACAAGGCACTCTGCCAGGCTAAATCCTTGCATAAGGGGAAATTAAAATTCTTCTGACCACATTGCTGCTGGAGGATGAAGTCCGGCTTGTGGAAAGCAAGCCCATAAAGTCTTGGTGCTCCTGTTCCTTAGTTCTTCATCACCATTTAAGCAGAGCAGAGCAGATAATGACCATCATGCCAATCACAATTTTAGCCATGATGTTTGCTGCTAAAAATAAAAACAAATTAGTGATTGTACTCTTTTGGGGAACCTGATGTATCTCCATGATAATGATGAACTCTTGTCTGCGAGCATTAGTCTTACTGGTTTGGTTTCTAAAGTTCTGTTGCAGACATTTTGGCACATGGAAGGTGACATATATCTATGAGAACGCAAAATAAACATGTAAAGTTTTTTGACGTGCGTCTGATGAATAGACATATATCTATGAGAAGGTGACATATATACGAGAATGCAAAATGCATGATTTTCCTTTTGGAAATAATCAAACATAATCTATTTTGATATTTATTTATAAATTAATATTTTATCATCATTGGTGCAAATATGACAGCTCACGAAGAATTGTCCATTTTGAATAAGTTCATACAATTTTATGAGTCTTCGTGTTCACATCAATAATGATAAAATATTAATTTATAAGAATAACGCTAGAAGAATGGTGGCTGATAAGAACATGTGTCTCATATTGATTAAAGAGTAAGGAAACCAAGAACTTATAAGTCTCTAGCAGAATCCTTACTCTCAAAGGTGTTTTTTGGGCTCACCCTGAAAACGTAAAATCTTACTAACTCATATAATTTCTCACGAACTTTTCTATTCGTAATTTATATTTAAATATTTTTGGTGTTGAACTGGTTATCATGGAGATCTAGTGATCTATTTCCTTGGGTTTTATGGAGGGTTTAGAGTGTCGAGGCGCAGGCCCGAGCGACCCATAAGTGGGCCAAGCGAGAGCCTTCACTTGGGCGCCGGTGAGTGGCGTGCCTCGGCCCACGCGTCCGCATGATTCAAATCGGGTAGGAGCGAGCCAGGTGACCGGATCTGGTTCGATCGAACCAGATCAACTAATATTCACACGCAACCCCACCGGGGGGCGCGCGCACGCCACGAGAGCCCTGGAAACCTAATCGTCGGCAGTTCCTCTCTTCCTCTCCATCGGCGGGCGGCGGGGGGCGGCGGCGTCTTCGTCTAGCGGGCTCGTCGTCGGTATATTTTCTCTCTCTCATCCTCATACTCCTCCTCTTCCTTCGCCGTTGCTCGCTCCGCCTCAGCCGCCAGCGTTCCCTCTTCTCTGGCTCGTCACAGCCATCTTCCCCCCTTCCTCCCTGCGCGGACAGCCTCCTCCTCGTCCCTTCGCTGGCGTCTTCCCTTCTCCTTCCTGCGCCCGGCGGCTTCCTCTGTATCGTCCTTTCATCCTCGCAGCGCAGCAGCCGCACCTCCCCTCCTCCTCCTCCTCCTCCTTCTGTTCGGATCCTTCATCCTTCCTCCCCTCCCAACTGACAGCAACCCCCCTCCCCCTCCCCATACCCAACAACCCCCTCTCCATCCTTCTCGTACTTCTATGTTAATTGTTTTATTAATATAGATTTGGACAATATAATTTGGTACTTTAAATGAATGTAATTTGATATGTCATTTTTTGTTTCAGTGATTATTTTTATCAATTACGATATATAATTTGATATGTATTTTGTTTCAGTGATTATTTTTATCAATTACGATATATATTCAAGTGCTCATGAATATTTGATATTTTTAATATTCATGAGTACTTCACTTTGTCCGGGTGAGCACCTACAACCTTGGGTGTTTTGACACCTTGGCACCTTTTAGCATCTCTTGCCTTTGATTAACTTTCATGTGCTCTTATTAATTCTCTCATTGATTGCTTGTTGCTGGTCAAGTTTAGCTGGAGGTATCTAGTATTAGGAGGTTGCTAAGACTTGCGTTTAGGATGTTGGTATTAGGAGGCGGCCAAAAATTGGTTTTTATCTTTTAAATCTATCGGCCAGGGATTGGATTGATTTAGTTGTTGGTTGACTTCTTATTACTTGCACTCTATGGACTGTCCTTTTTAGCTGCCCCCTTCTGATGCCTGGCATTTTGTGTTAGATATTAGGATTGCAGGATATACTGTTAAATTACTGTAGATCTGATCTCAGTGTAAGTGCCCTATTGCCTAACCTTAATTGGCCAAATTTGAAGTGGGCTTTTCTCTTTGCAAGAAGCAGTTCTTCAATCTTAGTTGATGCTGCATGCAGTTTGTTACTTTTTGCAGGGTCTTTGTTGTCTGTTGCATCTAATTGTGTAAAACTTGGTTGGCTTTTAGTCCAGTTCTTATGTGCTTTCTCCTGATAGTTTCTCTGTTGTAATTGTTATTTCCATTTCTGATACGGACTACTTATTAGGAAACCCAGGAGAAAGTATTGACGATATTGGAAGTTCAAGAAGATGGTTTTGAAGTATGTCTCGGCATCCGACTTATGCATCATCCATGCCTTAGTAGCAACTTTTTTATATTTTGCATAAACAATTACTCTATATATGTTCTCTACCATTTGTCACCATCACCTTTCATGTTTTAGTTTTCCTCTTTTCATGTCTTATAAATTTGGGAAGTAATGTGCTATAGTTTTATGGGAATTTCCGATATTTGATTTTTATTGGATTAAAATTTGTATCTCTCTCTGCATTTACTAGTGAAAACTCTTATTTCATGTTAAACTGTTATCACTGGAACCGTATGGCTTTCCTGCAGTAGTTTCTGTATTTCAATATTGCCTCTGTTATCTAGATGGCCATGTTATGTGCTTGTCTTTCAGGACTAAACTCTGCTGTTTTACTGGTGTCAGGTTATATATCCAGGAAAGGATATTACATTTGTTCGATCTGACTCACAGGTGAACTTGTTCAGATCTTATTGTGGATCCATATACATGATTCAAATATTTTTATGTTCTGTTTCAACTAATTCGTGGATCTGTTTAGGTCTTCTGTTTTGCAAACTCAAAATGCAATCAATTACTTCCACAATGGTCTGAAACCTGCTAAGCTTACTTGGACTGCAATGTACAGAAAGCAGCACCAGAAGGTATATGTTCCAGGTTCACTCTATTTAATAGAATTCCCCAATTAGGAAAAGGTTAAGAAGTTTTATTAAATTTTAAACATTTTAGTGAGCCCAATGAATAGGTCGCTTGAATTTTGGGTAAGTTACCATGTTGGTGTTTTCAGATATCATGAACTTATTCTATTTCATACTTCAGAGCTTTGTTCTGTATGGTAAAGGACTTCCTATGCTAGTTAATTATTTGGTCTTTTGGTCCTTTGTTTGGTTTTGGTCTAAGCTTTACCATTTAATTAGATGTGTCTCTATGCTACACATTGTGAAACTCCAGAACACCTTCTTCCATGTCCCATCTCCATCCCATATCACGATCCTTCCCCTAAAACCTACGATTTCGATCTTCCCTCTCCCCCATGGTTACCTTGTTGAACGCTGCTTCTGCCACTCCCTTCAACACCTGCCTTTCCAAATGCTGCAAGGTACTAACCTCTCTAATGTCACTTTTTATGTTTTCCTTTTGTCTAGAGTGTCTGCCTTGGCATGGATGATATGATCTTCTTAGTATTTTTGTTTGTTTCTTTTCCGTATCAATGGATTTAGTGAATTAGTGACTTAATTCTTGTCTTTCTTGAACCTTGTTCTATTATGAGGAGATCGGCTTTTGGGAACCCTATGTTTTCTTATCTTGCCAATGTCTTGGTCTGATTCTTTAGATCACCCTCATCTGATGCTATTGTCCAGGTCTCATGTTTCTAAGATGATTCTTCTCTGGTCTCCTTCGTTTCTTTCTTTTGTGGGAAGTTGTAGTGTGAATTAGCAACTGTTGATAGTGTCAGCAATAGGTTGATCTGGAAATCCAAGAAACACACATTGATCTATTCCACGATCTATGGGTGATAATATCATAATTCATATTTAATTTCATGCTTCAATCTTAAGCTGATGAAAGGATGGCTGCAAGCAACAAGCATCCAAAATGTATGGATTTCATGCCTGATTATAAATTTGCATTGAGAATTTATCTTTTCAATCTTAAATTAAGCTATTTCTGTGCAATATCTCATGAAACAATAGTCTGATAACGGCACAATATGTCATAGTTGTGATTCTTGTGAAGCCAGTTTTTATAGATATGACCACTTCTTTAAAAGCCTAGGTTTACTTGGCTCCACATATAATAGATTGTGACATGTTATACAATTATGATGTAACTATTGAACTATAAGTAATTATTTGATAATAATTGAGTAAATTTTATTAAATATGGAATAGGATATGGTTCCATGCAATGTATTTAGTATGTTACTCATGGCACTCCCTCAATCAATTGAGTTGAATTTCTTTCTTCCTAAACTAAGATATTATAATCATGGGAATGAATATTGAGCTTAGACAACATCGTTGATTGTACATACAATGATTTAAAAAGTGCTATATGCCAAAAGACGCCATGGTCCCAAAATGCTTGAGGCCCGCTCATTCAAGCGAAGCAAGATGCTCTAAAATATTAAAATATAAAAAATATATAATATAATAAATAAATATGATTATATAAATAAAAATACAATATTAACTACTGTTAACAGTAGATTATCTACTATTAACAGTAATTAGAAGGGGAGAAAAGAGTCACTGACTATGGAAACTGGGGAAAAGAGTCACGATTGCGATAGAGTGGTGGAGGAAGCTGTGGACGGTAGTAGCAGCGATAGAGGAAGTTTTGGATGACAATAGTGACAACAGAGGAAGCTGCGGATGACAGCACCGACACCGGTGGAAGCTGCAGATGGCGACGTCGTGGGTGGAGGAAGCTTCAGAGGTGTCTGTTAGTGGCAGAGGAAGCTGTGGTCCTCTCCCTCGATGGTGGAAGGAGCTGCACACGGAAGTAGTGGCAACGGAAGGAACTACGCACCAAGGCTAGGCCGTCGGCAGCGGAGGCAACGACAGAGGAAGCATCGACAATGAAGGTAGAAGTTGCACTAAGGTTGATGATTCGTGGTCGCAAGGAGGTGCGGGGCAAGGGTTCAATCGAACCAACTAGCTACTATTCAGCTAAACCAGACATAAAAATATGGTTTGGTTGCTTCATTTGAACCAGGCGCTCACCTGAGGTGCCCGACGCTTGGATTCAGGTGAGCGCCTAAGCAGAGGCGCTTCATTGAAGCGCATCGCTTGGTCGACCCTTGAGGCGTTCGGCCCTTGCCTCGCGTTGCTTCACCCGAGCGCCTAGGCGAGCACCTTTTTAAACCACTGTGTATAGATAAGGGGATAGTGATATTAGATCCATTCGCCAATGACATTAGGACATAGCAGTGCACGAGCATTGGTATGGCCTCGATGGTGATAAGGTTGTTGAGCCAGTTAGGGTGTTTTGTTGAGGCAATTAGGGCGTTGTGTTGAGTTTAGGGGAGAAGAGCATACGAGAAGATCTTACACAAGGCTCTCTTGTTTGTCACGAACTTAGTTAGTTTTGCTTAAGTCGTGTGGCACGTTTACGTTTTCGCCCGTAAAGGGTCAACCTTCACGAAACCTCTATAGTCCCTTAAGGACCTTAAAAGAGAAGATAAGTTAGAGGAATTGTTTAACTCGAGATCTCGCAAGCCGACATTTTAGCAAACACTTGATAGGCAATGCAAAATACAAACATAGACTCCATAAGCTCTGAACAGTCGTGCGACAAAGGGTCTAAGGTGGTTCGTCACGATCAAAAGTCCCCACAAGTATTCACATGACACTGTTGCGGAACAAGGCACTAAACTAGCCCTAGACTCTACCCCAAAGGCTCATCCAGCCATGTGTCACCCGTGTAGCTCTTGGGTGTTGTGCTGGTTGACACTTCACATCACTTTGTAGAGTTAGAAAACCCCTAAAATGACTGCCTGGGTGGCCTGTTTTTAGACAGTTTTGCCTTTGTGCGACGATTTCACATAACCTACTTTTATAGGATTAAGATGGCCACAAAAGCAAACTAAAATAGGGTTGTCCAGCCTATTACAAGCTCTCTACATGTTGTGCAAGGCATGAACAAAACCGAAAGACACGGACATACACAAATATTACGTTGAACACCCTTTATACAAATTGGTTAGTGACATGTTGGCAATGGACTGACCTAGGAAGACACAACACAGGTTAAGAAATAGAATGAGGAGCATGGTGTTACTTGTTGACAGTGCCCAATGAATGAGGCAATGGCAGTTGGCAGGAGGAGACGAGAATAAGGTGGTTGACAAAATTGATCCAAAAAAGTTGTCCAATTAATCAATTCTCTCTGTGCTTAAATTCAACCAAATTGAAATCCCAGCCACTAGGACTTGCTTGATTCTCATAACGCTGCAATTTCAAATTGATGGTCGTTATCGTTGGCAGCATCAACTAATGCCAGTTTGGCCTTGTCGCCTCTCTATAAACTTCTATCTAACAATGTATCACCTGCTGCTATGTCAAATTATACACATGGTCACTCTTCACTGAAAGAAAAATTGTGGCATCTTCACAGATACATAGTGGAATTCTCCCTGGGCATCAATAAAAATGGTTCCCCATTCCCATTTTTGATTACCCTGTTTTCGTTCTTGGAAAAAAGAATAAAAAGACAACCCTCTTAAGGGTCGGTTATCTTTTATTGTATTTTTAGAATTTTTTAAACTTAATTTTGAAAATTGTAGTGGTTTGCTTTGTTTTGTTGTTCTTTTGTGTTTTGTTGGATTATTGAGAATGCATCATTATCGTTTGTGAGCATATAGATATGTAGCTCAAGGCTTCTTTGCTATAGTATGTTCTTTGGATTATTGTGCTTTTGTTTTGAAACAAAACTCAGGATCAATATAACTATAAATCTTGGTGATTTCCCATTAAAAGCCTCAGATTTTTGGTTTTTCTTGATCAACCCCCTTGTTCTCGATATGCATGCACAAATCATAGTTTTTCTCATTGAAACCCGGGTGGTCTGGACCTTTTCTTTGGCCAACTGATCTAGTGAAACCAATTACAATGCTTTTGAATGTGCTTACAATGCTTTTGGTTACTAAGGCAAGATACTGTTATAATATTCAAAAATACTATAATCGAGCCACAATTAGTTCAAATCCCTATCAATCTTATTTATCAAACCTAAAGTTATGTTTTCATCCAGTTCACTGGATGGTTTAAACCTAAGCATGCCCATCCACTATCCAATTAGCTATTTTAATTTTATATTGTAGAAACACATACATAGCTTTAGTCCGTATGTCTTTTAAGCATCAACATGTAGAATTTAATATATTTGAATGCTCAAGTTTGTGGTTTAGGTCTGATGGCTTTCTGGAGGCCAGTTCAGCATTATCTCCAGGGAGACTTGAATTGCTCCCTCATGCATTTGAGGCAGTATGGTTCAAAAGTTGATTGGAATAAGCTTCGGCCAATGATTTTGAAAAGAATAAGAAACAGAGCAAAAGATTATCCTGTCATGAGAATGACTCCTATAGCACAAGATGTCCTAAAATCGAGAGAAACGTTGGCAGAAGGCATCTCTACTCTCCTCAAGTTTATCCCGGTTAAGTCATGCAAGTAAGCATCTATGTTCCTTGCAATTCTTGTTAGCTGCAGGTTTTTTGTTTGTTAATCCATTTTCACTTCTGAAAATGCTGGTTGTTTTCATTCTCTGTAAGGCTCATATAAACATTCTTACAAATAAAGAGTCCTGCCATGAACATGTGAAATTATGAATGAATAGGAACTTCTTTGAAAGATATTTCCTTAGGGAACTAATAAATATGCTGATAGTTGGAGACAGATGGATTTCATATCCCAAAACTTCCAGCCTTTTAATGTCAGCTATGTTATTGTTAATTAGTTTGTCCCTTGGATTGTTACATAAGACATCTTTTACTCTCGCCTGAACTTCTTGTGTATCCAGTGATACTTGTTCAGACCTGCTTATTATATTTACAGGGAGCATTACATATTTATATTGTTTTTTCAGTTTTGATTTCTTGAATGATCCTCTTACTGTTCTTTCTTGTTAGTCACAGGTAGTCATGTTGTTCCAATACAAGGAACTTTTCTTTTATAAAAAACAGTCACTTTTCACTTCATTTAGTTCATTGGGGATTGGTACTTTGTACGATTTGTTAGTCTCTATGAGATTATGAATTGGTAGTTTTCCTTGGATATTCATTTGTCTGACTCATTCTCATGATTTTATAATTCATCCTTCATTGTTCCTCTTCCTGAATTTGTGTCTTACCTTCCCACTTAACCTTCTTCTTAGTATTTCTCTTTTGTTTGTTTTTCCATGACTTAATTGCAATTTTTTCAATCATCCATTTAGTCAACATGATCTTAAATGTAGATAATTTTGTCTTGAGTGGCTTTTTTTTTGTAGCTTGTAGCTTTTGTAGGAGATTTCTGATTTTTCAATAGAATAAACTTCTTTCTCCACTGGTTCTGGCTATTAAATATCCTTCTTTCTTTCTTTTAGTTTTTTCTTTATTTTTAGAAGAAATGAAAGATCTTTTTTTTGGTGCTTATGCATAGCTACACTCGTAATCTGCATATTCAATCCATTCGTAAACCTGTTTACCAAACCTGTTGTATGCAAGACTAAGACCATCCATGGAATGTTCCTCAGCGTCTTGTGAGGTGAATGAACCTGTAATTGTTGTGCGTTAAATAAACCTGGATAAGATGCATCACGCACAGGATTTATTTGCACGCCAACCAAAAGCAACTTAGTTGATATTTGTAGTTTCTGAGAGAGTTTGTTATGACTAACTGCATACTTGTTTGGGTTAGACTAGAATTTTGTAGCTTGTGAAGCTTGCTTTGTTGGTTCTGATGACCACTGTTTTCTTTCTCATATTCCTACTAATTTTATCGACTGTTTACAGCATGTCTGATGCCCAGGCCTGCATATGATTGCTGAAATCTCGGCCATTTTATAAAGTGACTTGAACTGTTGCTCTTCAATAACATTAATTTGCAGATAATTGGTATTTTGGGTGAATTGGAAAAAGAATTGGCTGATTCATTCCACCATAACATGATTGTGAGGCTGTTTTTAAGTTTTGTTTTTCATCTGTACTTCAAAACAATATTAGACTTTCATAGCGGAGCTATTTTTGAACTTTCCAGTTATGATCTTTCTTCCAGGTTTTGTCCTGAAGTATATGTTGGTGAGACAGGGCATCAGATTAAAACCTGTTATGGCTTTAAGCATATTATTAAGGACCGGCCACACCATTGGACTGAAGGAAAATTGAATGATATCCTCACTCCAGTTGAGTCCTTTCATCTCCAAGATATGCATCAAAGCATCATAAAGCATGACCAGAGATTTGACTTCCATCGTGTTCCAGCTATTGTTGAATTATGCTATCAAGCTGGAGTTGAAATTTCAGATGAAGTTTTGTATAATTGCAGTCCAGAACCCCCTTGTAGCCAAGGAAACACAGTAAAGGCTGATGTTTCGTCGGACGAAGATATCAAGTTAGTTGCTCAGGTCACCTTGGATGCCTGGGAGACGCTCAGGCTGGGAGTACAGAAGCTATTGCTCGTCTATCCAGTGAAGGTCTGCAAGTATTGTTCAGAAGTCCATGTTGGGCCATCAGGGCACAAGGCTCGACTCTGTGGGGTTTTTAAATTTGAAAGATGGAAGGGATCCCACATGTGGAAGAAAGCGGAGGTGGATGACTTGGTACCACCAAAGATGGTGTGGCATCGGCGGCCTCACGATCCACCTGTGCTTGTGGATGGCGGGCGGGGTTTTTATGGGCATGCACCAGCTGTCGTCGAGCTCTGCATGCAAGCTGGTGCCAGAGTGCCGATTAAGTACTTCTGTATGATGAAAGTCCATGGGCTCACGGCCACTTGACTTTTATAATGGTCACTTATACGATGCTTGAGACCGTGCTTCGTTTGAGATATGACACTCTAAATGGCACCATTTTTTTTCAAGAACAAGTGATTTGAAACTTCACATATTAATGATGCAATTCATTGGATTTGACATTGAAAGCAGTTCAAATGCCAAAGTTGGTCAGGAAGTTTGATCGGAAGGAGATCATACCTATTTCTAGCTGTGCAAGAGACTTGAAAGTAATCAACTGATAAACATTTCTCATTTGATACTCCAACTCCCATGTTGTTGCGGAGATTTGACATTGGATTTGACATTGAAAGCAGTTCAAATGCCAAAGTTGGTCAGGAAGTTTGATCGGAAGGAGATCATACCTATTTCTAGCTGTGCAAGAGACTTGAAAGTAATCAACTGATAAACATTTCTCATTTGATACTCCAACTCCCATGTTGTTGCGGAGATTTGGAGTGAAAAGATTAGATTATGCTGCAAGACTCTTACCACCTGGCAGCTAAAGTAACATTGTTATCCCAGAAGAGACTTCATTGATGCTGTGAAGCTTATTTATTTATTTATTTTGATGCTTTAAAATTATTATTTTTATGAACTTGAGGAGAAAATAAATCGTTTTAATTTTTTTTATTGTGTTCAAAATTTTGTTGTGACGCGTGTCAGTAGTACCGAAGAGAATTCGTCCAAATACAAGGGGATTTGAAAGTTCGTGCAAAACATGCTAATCGTTTACGAGCTAAGAAAACTCAGCCAAGCAAAAATAATAATAATAATACTCGTATAGTTAGTTCATCAAGTTTTAGTAAGATTTTTCTCCATATAGAAGATCAACGATCATCTCCGCATCGGATTCAATCACCAGCGTTGCTACGCCATCATCTAGAGCTGACCTTGATGATCAACTCGATTACCTGTCGAACGGCCTTAACTAACAAGTACCTGAATTCTTCGAATTGGCCGGTTTCGCGAGCCAGTTTGGTTGCAGAAATGGGTGGTGCCTCGGAGACACCCACGTGGCGACTCTTTCTCGAGACGCGGGCCATCAACCTGTCACAGCTGGAAGTCACAAGTCCTATGCCTTGATCGATTTTCCCGTTGGTGCTACTCATCATGTTTGTGAACCCCCTCAAAAGACTATGCTTCTGCTGTCTCTTGATGTAGGTAAGATATTTATGATTGAATTTGCAAAGATCCATGGAGAAATAAATAGAGAGTGTTTCTTAATGGGTAGATCGAAGCCGACAGCGAATGATTCTTGGGAGGAGGGGTTTTCTGTGTGAATCAATTTTTTATGATTGCTTATTGTTCCATTCTTTAAAATGGTTTTTCTGGTTCGGCAAATCGAATTGGGTTTCCAACCATAAGGGAGATCTGCGTCAGGTACAGTGATTTCTGTGATGATCTTTGCGGTGAGTTCTGGTGTTTACAAGTAACAATGAATGCAATTACTAGTGGTGATGCTAATTTTATCTGCCTGATCGTCAATCTATCTCGGAACAAATTGATTGCAGAGGTAAGCTGGTTGAGAAAGTCACAAGATGTTTGTCACAGTTCTACAAAAACAAAAAAAACAAAAAAAAACAATATTGAAGTGAATGATATGGCGAGCAATATTTATTTCAGTCACCAATGTTCTTCGGTAAGCATTTAACTACTTCCGATGAACATGTAAGCACTTGTTTTGTTCACCGATGTCCCATGGTGTTAATCAGTTCTTGAAATAACGTGGAACTTGTTATGTTTGCCTTTCTAAATAAAAATTATCAACTGAGATGAAACACCTGTTGAATCTTGAATTTTGATGATGAAGATAATTGTAATTTATTTGATCTAATCTATATGTTGAGAAAAGTGTGCAAGATTAACTACGATGGCAGTAAGACATAAAGCAGGTGTTGTGCCGAAGTCAAGATGAAGATCACGTTGGGAGTTCGAGAGTTTGTTGGAAGTTCTGCGGGAACCAACCGAGAAGTCCAAGAGCTTGCCATAGAAGCTCGTTGGAACTTGCCAAGAAGATCGTCGCAAAGTCCATGAGCTTGCCGGGACTCCGCCGGAGCATTGCCGAGAGTTTGTCGGAAGCTCGTCGGAAGAGCGATTGACACACCGGAACATGAAGTGTAGTAATCATATCTTAATTGTCGTAGTTAGAGTATAAATTAAGATAGGATTGGGAGGTAATCCCACTAATTTAATTAGGGGCCAACTGGGCCCTTAACCGGGCTAAATTGGGCCGAATGGAGCAAGCCCATTCGGTCCCTGAATTCCTGGCCAGTGGTGGCACCGCTTGGGAGACTCGGTCTCCTAGGAATTCTGGGCGGTGGTACCACCCCTGTCAGGTGGTGGTACCACCAGAGCTCGATCTCCGAGCTCTGTCAGGCAGTGGTACCACCCAGACTGAGCGGTAGTACCGCCCAATGTCAGGTGTCAAGTGGTAGTACCGCCCAGTAATGGTGGTGGTACCGCCAGGACCCCGAAAATCCGGGATGAGATACTTCTTGGCTCCATTTTTGAAAGCTATTGGGGTCTATAAATACCCCACCCTTTTCTGCATGAAAGGGAACGAAAAACTTGATATATTCTTGAGTCTTTGAAGTGTTAAAGAGTTATAAAAGTGCTAGAGTTCTCCTCATCCCTTTCTAAGTGTTGAGATCATTTAAGAGAGGAAGTGAGACTTGTAAGGGTTCTCTCCTAAACCCGTGAAAAGGAGAAAACGCTGTAAAAGAGGTGGTTGGTCTTCACCTATTGAAGGAAGACCTTTAGTGGACGCCGGAGACCTTGTCGTAGGAGGAATCCGAAAGTGGATGTAGGTCACGTTGACCGAACCACTCTAAATTTGGTTTGCATTTCATTTTGAGGAATCTTCTTTAACTGCAAATCATTTCATAGTAAAGTGCTTTTTCTTCTCATCTTGCTTTCCCTACACTTAAGCACTCTTATGTTTTAAAGTTATTATCCTTCCGAATCGATTTCCTTCGAACGTATGAAATATTTTCTGAAATCGCAAAAGTTTTTCGCTGCACTAATTCACCCCCCC
>LVTN01000706.1:123779-135871 GCA_001649415.1 Musa itinerans | reverse complement strand
ATATATATATTTTTTTATTTAAAAGGCGACGTCGCATCGCCTCGGTGACATCTCCTTTTCCTTCCCCATGCGGGGCGACGCAACGTAGCCTCGTTTATTTAAATATATAAATATATATATATAATCATATATATATACTCCGAAAAAGGTGACGTTGCTGAACGTCACCTTTTTCTAATATATATATATATATATATATATTATTTTATTATTATTTTTCATTCCGCCCGGTAGCGGGCGATCCGTGTATCGGTATGCCATCGGACCGGTATGTACAGTCCGATATGAACGATATCATTCGGTATTGCTTACCTTGTTCTTATCTCAAAATCCCAAGTCTAAAAATGATGAAGAGTGAGATTTTGAGCATCAACAAGTTTATGACTTTATTCGATAATGGATAGAAGATAATGTCTTTAATCACATTGTTAATGAAACAAAAGCAAATTTGTTGTGGCAAAAACTTGAGACTTTATATACTTCAAGAACGGGCAATAATAAAGTGTTTTTGCTTAAACAAGCTATGCACTTGCAGTTTAAAGAAGGTAGCTCCATTTTTTATCACTTGAATGAATTTCAAGGTTGTTTTGATCAGTTGTCTAGCATGGATATAAAGTTTGAAGAAGAGCTTAATACTCTACCTGATGATTGAGAGAGTTTTCGGATATCTTTGATAAACTCTGCTCCCGCTGGTACTCTGACTATGGAATATGTGAAAAGTTGTGTTTTGAATGAAGAAATGAGAAGAACTCTGGATATATCTAAATCACACTTAGAGGTTTTGGTTATTGAGAACAAGGGGAGAAGCAAGAACAGGGGTCGAGATCAAAATAGAAAAGGCAATAGCATAAGCAAGAGCAAATCAATGTCAAAGTACAAGATTCTTGAATGTCATTACAGTGCTAAGACAGAGTACATCAAGCAATATTGTTTCAAGTGGAAAAAGGAGAACAAAGATAAGAGCAACAACAACAAGCAAGATAAAAAGGCCAATGAAAGTGACAATGATCGTGTTTTCACTGTTTGTTTCTGATGATCTTACTACTATTTATTGTGTAGAGGACATCAATGAAATCAGTGTCAAAGGTGTTGATAGTGGTGTTGCCTACCATGTTACATTAAGAAATGATAGTGGTTTTGCCTACCATGTTACATTAAGAAATGACTTCTTCACTTCTTATGAAAATGGGCAATAATAGAGTGTCAAAGGTTATAGGCATTGGAACAGTTTGTTTAGAGACTAACATTGAGACAAAGCTTGTTCTTAAGAATATCAAACATGCACCAGATGTTCAGCTACACTTGATCCCTACAGGGAGGCTTGATGATGATAGGTATTGTGACTCTTTTGGTGATAATAAGTGGAAAATTACTAAAGGCTCTATAATTATAGCTGGAGCAAAGAAGTCTTATAGCTTGTATTGGTTAGAGGCTTTAATCAATACTGATCATGCTAATACAATTAAGAGCAAGGTTTTTAATTTCGAATAATACCATCTGGTATGGGCGGTATGTACTGATCCGATAGTATACCGGTACGCGGACCACCCACAATTGGGCGGAACACTTAGTATTGCCCTATATCGGATAATATAGGGCTATATCGGGCGGTAATGGTCAAAATTTCGACCGTTACCGCTTGACATAGCTCGATAATGATCGATTTTGATCATTACCACCCGACACAGCTCAGTAATGATCGAAATCGACCGTTACCAAGTTATAACAGTGTTCCAATGATTAAATTGATCGTTGGACCCTTTTCTCATGGGTTTTTAAACTCAGTCTCTCTTCTATTTTACTCCATTTCACTCACACTTTTTTAAACTACCTCAAACTCATTTTTTCTCACATTTGTACTCTCGTAAACTCTACAAAGCAATGATTTGTGAATTGAATCGATGCTAATTTGGGAAGATCAAGAGGAAGAACTTTTTAATCAAGAGGTATGTATTCTCTTTCTTAAATTAGAGAGTAATTAAGATCTTTAATATTATGATTAATGTGTTTAATATTGATTAATTCAAAATTAGACACTTAATAGGTCAAACGTTTATATTTCATGAAGATATTTCTGATGGTAAAATAGATTTAATTAGGTTTTATTAAAGTTATTTAATATTATGATTAGTGATTTTAATGATGATTTAATCAAAATATGATTGATTTTTAATTAATTCAATATATTTAATACATATTATAGTGTTTTACTTGTTGAAAAAGAAGTAATTAATAGGTAATTACCTAATCATAATTAACTATGTTAATCATGTGATTAGTATATTTAATGATGATGCGATAGAGCCTACATGATGTAGACACGGAACGAAATTTATTGTATTCACAACCGTTATATTATAGAGAATCATACGACCAATAGTAGTACGGTGATAGTTGATCATGCTTCTCTGAGCAACAATATGATATTGAGCAATAGATCAGTAGCAAAAGTAGAAGTTCTGACATTCACTAATACATGTCTTAGGGCCTTGGATAAATGTGATTCATGACAATTAACCTATGATCATCAGTGACATATAGTCTATCAATACACTATATCGTGGGATTAATTTCATGATTGGGTATAACAAATATATCATATTAATATATAGTTACGTAGGATTGAGGACCTCGATCCACCACCCGTAGAGGCCTGTCGTTTATTATGATGGTAGAATCAACAATTAGGTATATCTAAATATGCGATTATTTAATTTATTTAAATTTTAAAGTTTATATTATAACAAAATAACCTAACAATTCAAATGATTTTTTTTGTAGATATTTTAATATTTACAGAAGGATAATCCGTAACGGACCGATATACAAACCTTGCACAAGGCTATTACTCAAAGCCCATAAAAATATGTGACACTATTCTTACATAATTTACATTGATTTTGCTAAACTTATACTATTATTATATTTATTTCTAACTTAAAAACTCTATCCTAACTTTTTTTCTACTTTTCAAGTATTTTCATAGGATTTTATGCCTAAATTAGGTATACTGCTTGGTACGTCTTGGTGTACTGCTTAGTATACAATACCATACCATACCGAGCGAAGCTCGAAACTCCGATATAGTATGAAATTTTAATCCTTGGTTGAGAGTGTTGACTCTTCAAATTTATGACACAGAAGGTTGAGTCACATCAGTGTAAAGGGACCTGGTTGTCTAGCTAAGAAGAATATGTTTTAGGGTTGAAAGGTGCAAATCTAAATAGGTGTGTTCATTATTTGTTTGAAAAATAAAAAAGGGTTTCTTTTAATCATCATCTTCCTTCTAGGAAAAATGAGTTACTTGAATTGGTACACTTACATGTTTGTGGTCCTTTGAATATAAGGTCATTTGCCGATGCACTTTACTTTGTGCCATTTATTGATGATCATTCCAGGAAACTTTTGGTCCATGTTTTGAAGTCAAAGGATCAGGTCCTTGATGCATTCAAGGAATATCAAGCTTATGTTGAGAGAGAAACAAGGAAGAAATTAAAATGCATCTGCATTGATAATGGTGGAGAATATTGTGGACCCTTTGATGCATTTTGTAGGAAACAAGGTATGAAGCATCAAAAGACACCTCCTAAGACTCTTCGATTGAATGGCCTTGCGAAAAGGATGAATAGAACATTGATGGAGAGAGTCAGATGTGTGCTTACAAAAGCAGAATTGCCTAATTCTTTTTGGGGTAAGGCTTTGTACACTGTTGCTCATGTTATTAATCTAACCCCTAATGTTGCTTTGCATAATGATATTCCTGACAGGGTGTGGTATGGTAGAGATGTTTCTTAGACCACCTATGTGTATTTGGTTGTAAATATTTTGTACATGTCCCTAAAAATGAGAGATCCAAGTTAGATTCCAAGATGAGGCAATGCATCTTCATTGGGTATGGCCGAGATGAGTTTGGCTGCAGATGTTATGATTCAGTTGAAAAGAAGCTTGTCAGAAGTCGTGATGTAGATTTTGCAGAGGATTAGACTATTGAAGATATTGACAATACATAAAAGGTAAGAGCCTCAGAGGAATGATGGTTTGATTGATTTGGATCCTACTCCTATAGTTGATTAGGGTGATGTACAAAATCATGATCGGCATGATCAAGCTGAACATGAAGTCATAGATCAAGTGGATACTCCCGCTGATGAAATGGTTGAAAATGAACTGCTTGAAGAAAGAGGTATACAAAGACCAAATTCTTTCCACTCGGTACTCAAAAGCTGAACATGAAGTCATAGATCAGGTGGATACTCCGGCTGATGAAATGGTTGAAAATGAACTGCCTGAAGCTACACTCAAAAGGTCTACCAGAGACTGAATGCTTTCCACTCGAAACTCACCTAATGATTATATTCTCTTGACAGATGGTGAGGAGCCAGAATGCTATGAAGAGGCTATTGAGAGTGAGCAAAAGGACAAATGAGCTACTGTAATGAAAGAAGAAATATAGTCTTTATATGACAACCACACCATTGAATTAGTCAAATTTTCTAAAGATAGAAAAGCCTTGAAGAACCGATGGATTTATAGGGTGAATCATGAAGAGAATTCCTTTAGTGCACGATTCAAAGCTAGACTAGTGGTTAAAGACTACAATCAGAAGAAATGTATTGATTTTCGAAAGATTTTCTCACCTATGGTGAAAATATCCTCAATTCGAGTTATTTTAGGTTTGGCTGCAAGCCTTGATTTGGAAATTAAGCAAATGGATGTAAAAATGGCTTTCCATCATGGTGACTTAGAGGAGGAAATTTATATAGAGCAGCCTGAAAGTTTTGTGGTGAAAGGAAAAAAGAATTATGTTTGTAAATTGAGAAAGAGCTTGTATGATTTGAAATAAGCACCTAGGTAGTGGTTTAAGAAGTTTGAATCTATCATGGTTCAGGGCTACAAGAAGACTATTTCTGACAATTGTGTTTTTGTACAAAAATTCTTTGATAATGAGTTTGTTATATTATTGTTGTATGTTGATGATATGCTTATTATGGGTTTTAACTCCTCCAGGATTGATAGTTTGAAGAAAGAGTTGAGTAAGTCTTTTCCTATGAAAGACTTAGAGCTAGCCAAGCTTATTCTTGGGATAAAAGTTATCCATGACAAAAAAAGCAAGAAGTTACGACTATATCAAGAAAAGTATATTGAGAAGGTGCTACAATGGTTCAACATGGATAAAGCTAAAACTATGAGTACACCTCTTTCTACATCCTTTAGAATGAGTGTCAAATAGTCTCCTTTAAATGAGAAAAAGAATAAACACATACAAAAGATTCCTTATGCATCTGTAGTTGGCAGTTTGATGCATGCAATAGTTTGCACTAGACCAAACATTATTCATGCAGTTGGTATGGTGAGTAGATTTTCATCTAATTTAGACAAAGAGCATTGAATGTAGTGAAATGAATTTGGGTACTTCTAGTTTGAAGCTTTGCTTTAGGAATGATAAACATATTCTTATGGGCTATACAAATTTTGATTTGACAAGAGATGTTGATTCTAGAAAGTCTACTTCTGGTTATATAATTATATTTGCAAAGGGAGCTATGGCATGACAATCCAGGTTACAGAAATATATTGCATTGTCCACTACAGAGACTGAGTTTATTGCAACTACAGAGGTTTACAAGGAGTTGCTTTGGAAGAAGAAATTTATGAATGAACTTGGATTCACACAAAGGAGGTATGTCTTATACTGATAGTTAGAGTGCAATTCATCTTAGTAAGAATCCTACTTTCCATGGTAAATCAAAACATATTGATGTGAAGTATCATTGGATATGGGATGTTTTGGATTCTAAGCTGCTCGAACTTGAAAATACATACTGTTGATAATGGCTCTAATATATTCACTAAAGTTTTTATCAAAAATAAAGTTTGGGACTTGTAGGTTTGGCAAATTTTTGACATAGTTGTAAGAGAGAGAATTGTTGAGTTAGATCACTACAATATGGAGAAAGCCAAACAATAAATATTTTAGCCCATGTACATAAACCTATTAGGGTTACATTTTGAGACACTCATGATACACAACTCAATTTCGTGCCACTATAGAGAGAGAAATTTTTTTGGGTTTTCCTAAAAAATTCATCTAATCATCTTTCTCCTCGATCGGACGGTGATATTTTGTCAGATCATGTTGATTTTTGGTAGAGATATTCTAGGCTCAATTATTTTCATTTTGAATGGTGGAGATTTGGTTTGGAGGTCTTCTTCATAGGGTTTTGGCTTCTTGAATAGTAGTTGTTTACTGATTGTTCTATCATCGATTAGTTTACTTTGACTTCTTGTTGGGCAGTATTTAACTGTTGGATTTCATTAAAATTTTGTCGATAGGTATAAGGCTTCTAGTTGTGCATTATGAATGGTGAAGATTAGGTTTGGCAATTTTTTTAAGTATCTCTTTCGCTGCTTCAACAAAGATTATACTGTTGATTTTCTGCTTCAAATAGTTTCATCTCATTCAGCATTTAGATTGTCATTTGTTATTTGATTTGGCTGATTTTTAGTAAGCATGTTCTAGACTAGTGTTTCTTTAATTTGAATGGTAGAGATTGCATTTGGATGTGGTAAACACTTTATGATACTTAACCGTAGCTACCCTATGTGATTTCTACCTCTACTTGATGGGTATTTAAGTTGTGGGTTTTGAATTTGTTGTGGAACAAATTCATTTGTGGATCTTTGTTGCTATGAACAATATTTTCATAGTAGAGATTTTGATTTAGACCATGAGAGGTCATGTGGTTTTTATCCTTAACATTAAAGGAGTTTTTCATGTAAAAAATTATCGATATTCTTGTCTGCTTGATTGTGATTTAATTGTTCATTGCTCATATACTCAAGATAGTGCTCCTAGCAAATTCATACAAGTGGGGGGGGGGGGGGGGGTTTTTTAATATAATTTTGGATAATTAATTGTCTGTATCTACATATATTTTTTATCCATTTTTCCCAACGCCCTAGATCAAAGTGGAGAAACGAAGGGTTGCCTGAAATAGTTGTGAAAAAATTCTTTTGTCGGTGCCAAGAAAGCTAGTGAAAATGTGAGTTGTTCCTCCCCCATTTGAATCGCTTGAGGGTGATGTGGAGATTGATGCATCAACGCTTGAGTTTAGGGATGTTTCTATTGACATGGTTCCCACTTTGGTGTTTCCTTCTAAAGAGAGAATTGAGGCTTCTATATCTGCCATGTTGAAGGTGGGTGATGCATCTCTGATTCAAAGTGGATTGACGATTTTCTTGGATTTGGGCCAGGGCACCAGTGACCTATCAATGCTCACATTTAATGCCTTTGTGGATGCCAATTCCCCAAGAAAGTTAGATTTGTCCTGTTGTATGACCAAATTCAAGTAGTATTACCCTTTCCATTATACATGACAACTGTTCGACCAAATCCCTCCCCTCTCCCCTCACAGCCCTTCATATTGAGAATGGCGAGGTGGATCAACTCACAGAAAATATCTTTTCGATTTAAAAAAAAATAGATTTTATAATATGGTCAAATCAAGTTGGTTTCGATATATCTATCTTTTTATGCCTGCTACTTCTTTTTCCTTTAACCTTAGACAACTTGGAGAGGACCTTTCACGTTGGAATTGGACTCATTTTTGAGATCTCAATAACAAAGCCAAACATATTCAGTCTTCTATTCTTTCCCTTCAAGCCAAGGATTTTGTTTCTAGGTTGAGTGATAGTGATAAAAAAAATTCGACTTCTCTTTAAAATCATCTTCAAGCTATCATTAGATAGATCAACCTTAAATTGTTGGCTTTTGCTAAGACTAAGTGGATTTTCGATCGGGATCGTAACACCCAATACTATCACAATATTGTCATGTCCCCTAAAAGATTTAATCATATTCAGTTGATAATACTATTATTGACTAGCTTGAACAAATCATTGAAATCTTTGTTAATTTCTATCATGATTTGGGGAATCAACCTTCTAATATCACTTTTTATAATTTGTCTTCATCTCGGGGTATTTTTTACTTGGATCATGTTGATCTTGTTAAACCTTTTGAGCTTTAGGAAATTTGGGAGGCCATTCGATTAATGGGCTACGAAAAAAGTTCAAACCTAGATGGCTTCACTGTGGAGGGATTATTGGGAGACTATGTCAGACTCAATGTAGTGTTCCTTCAACCATTTTCATCAAACCTTCCTCTTGCATCATTCTTGGGTTTTAACTTTCATTATCTTTATTCCTAAATGCTTAAACCCTATCACTATTCAGGATTTCTATCATATTTTTTTTTGCAACATGATTTATCGTATTTTAGCTAAGGTTCTTACTAATGGACTTGAGGTGCTCTTACAAAATTTAATTGCCTTACAACAATTTACTTTCATTTTTGGTAGAAGTATTCAAGATAATACCCTTGTTGCTTAGGAGGTTGCCCATTCGCTTTATAAGTCGAGAAAAAAAATCCTCTTGTCATCATTAAGCTTGATCTTGAGGAAACTTATGGAAAATTATCTAGGATGCTATCATCAAAGCTTTGCATGCCTTTAATTTTCCTAATCAATTTATATCTTGTATTTATGCAAGTATTTCTTCACCCAAATATACTTATTTGATTAATAGAGAAGTTTCTTATTTCTTTAAGGGCATTAGGGGTATATGTTAAGATGATGCATTATCTCTTTACCTTTATATTTTTGTCGAGTAAGTTTTGTCTTTGCTTCTCTCGAAAGCTACTAATAATGGTAGGTTCACCCATTTTCATTTTAGACATAAAGATAAATTTACTCATCTCATATATGTTGATGTTATCTTTCATTATTTTCATGTTAATAAAAAATCTTGTAAGACCATTTCTAAGATTTTCTACGAGTATGAATGTTTTTGAAAATCTGAGATTTTTTTTCCTTATGAAATTGAGAGATCAACCAAGGCTTAGATTTATAATTTCTTTAATCTCAAAGAGAGTAGATTCTTTTACAGGACTCTAGCTAGGAGAGTCCTAATTGAGTTTCATTAAAATGGGCATTCATGTAATGAGTATCTAGTCGACCCCTATTAAAGAGGTGAAGAGGTCGGCTAGGGTTAGGGTTAGGGTTAATTGAGAGGTTTCTTCTTAGAGTATGAGTCTTATTAGGAGTTCATTAGAAGTAGGAGTCTTGAGTAGGAGTCCTATTAGGAGTTGAGGTTTAGAAGCCCTATAAATAGTCATGTATTCATCCTCTTTTGTTAAGCAATAAATGAATCTTTTCTGCAGCTTTTGAATAGCAACTTGGAGAAAAGAACCCCTATAGAGTTCCAAGGAGGTCGATTCCCTAAAGAGATCAATCCCAAGCTTAGAATCTGCAAGGGTTCTAACAAGATACTTTGGAACTATGATGTCTCCTAGGCATATGCTTACCTATGCTTTTGTTGATTGTATTTCTTCCATTCGATACAGACTCAGTTCTTGATCGTCTAATTTTTTATCCAAAGCCAATCGTGTCTTACTAATTAAATCTATCCTCTTGGCTTCTCCAGTTAAATTTTTAGCTATCTTGGATGCCTAAGTCAATGCTCGATAATATTAATAAGATATCTAGAGATTTTCTTTAGCAAAAAGGTTCTAATTCTTGCGATCTGTATATCTTGGCTTGGGACAAGGTTATTGCTCCTAAAGATAAGGGTGGTTTTGACATTTAAAACTTTTTCACCTTATATCTAGTGCCCTTCAAGTTAAGCATATTTTTAATTAACTCTTTGGTCACGATGGAATTTGGTTTATTTTTAATTAACCCTTCAAGTTAAGCATATTATTTCCCTGTGGCATTTTTCTTTTCCTCTTGGTGCTAGTTGGCTTTGGAGGTTTTTTCTGTATGCTATGCAAGATTTGAGACTTGGCTTTTCCCATGTTATTGGAATGAGCACTTCGGTTGATGTTTTGAATGACATTTGGAATTTTGATATTTCACTTAGTTTGACACCTACTCTTATTAAAATGGATTGGGTGTATGAGCTTTCTACCATGTTAGCCTTTATTTCATATCATTGTTGGGATGTTATTAAGTTGTAATCATTTTTTAGTACTTTGCTTATAGATTTCATTGTTGGTTTGATCTATCAGAGTGTCTCCCTGTGATGACAAATGGGTCTGAATTTTTGATGCCAAAAGGGCAATCATCAACCAAGGTTGATTATAGTTTTCTGGCCTCCCGGTATGTTGATTAAGATTCTTCTACTATTTGGTCCAATCTTTGGAAGTTGCTTGGATTACTACATACTGTTTGGTTTTGTTGGAAACTTCTCCATTATCAGCTACTTATCTTATATTGTTGGTTGGGCATTTCTAATGTTCGACCTTGCTTACTTTCCTTTATCAATGATATACAAGTGATTAGCTGAAAGAGAGTTTATGTTTGGGCAAATATGCTAATTTGACCTTTTGATCGGTTATAGCTTATGCCTTTTGGTTATAATTTGGATGATCCGAAGTTTTATTTAGTGGTAAAAAGACTACTCCTCACTCAACTTTTTTTTTTTTTTTTTAAGCTTATAGCCTTTGTTGCCAACACTTATATCTAGATTCCTCCCGAGGGCCCCTCTCATGACCTTAATCAGATCTTTGTGGTATGGAGAAAGCTTATAAGAGGGTGGTTTAGGGTATATGTTTCTTAAATTGAAATGATGCTAGTTTTTGTATTGCTGCATGTGGCAAATTTATGATGGAAAATAGCTCTCTATATTGCATTGATGACAATTCGGAAAGGACTTGTGCTGGCTGCAAATGAAAGAATCAAGTTCCTAGAAATTGAGTTGGATTATAATGAGGTGACAAATCTTCTTTTGAACTCCTTGGATCCAAGATGGCGTTTGACAAATCTGTTAAGGAATGTCAAATCCTTGATCAATTTCTTCGAATCTATTAAGGTTCTTCATAGATTCAGAGAGGAAATAAATATGGTGGATTGGTTGGCCCATCATGCTGGATTGACAGAGAGTAATTTTTTTGTAAAAAGGCTACTGGCTGAATTCCTTTTTAACAATGATGTTTTTACACCCGATGTACTATATCCATTTCAATAATATAAGTTGTTTATTCTGGAAGAAAAAACCATCGATATTATCCATTTTATCATTGTGATCAACTAGAATTTTTTTGTTATTCAATAATCAAATTCTAATTTCATTGATCTCAAGAATAATCATGATAATTGATCAGGTTTATAATGATGTATGAAATTATAGGGTTTTGATCCCATGATCTTATTATCAATGGTCGAGAATTTTAAGATCTTAAAAAATTTATAGGAATGAAGTTTTATATCTTAAGACAAGTGAGTTAAGTACATTATTACCATACTGTTGTTTTAATTACTCTATACATGAATGAAATTATATATATCTATATATATATATATATTATTGAAAAAAACTCTTAATTTTAAAATTTTCCTATAGAGCGTCCCTATTTCGAAAAATACCCACAGAGCATCCTTATTTTTAAAATGATTATTTTATGCTTGTTGGCCATCGTCCTTTATCCAACTTCGTGTCTAATTACACCTTCACCCTACAATTGTACCCCTCCACCTCACGTCTGGTTGCTTTTGCTTTACCAATATGCAATCAAGCATCAAGCAACAAACGGGATAGAGATGTGACAATTATCAAGGGTAAAATCATTTTTTCATATAGTTAGTACACTTTCTGATAATTTTTCAAAGTAAGACCCTTTCAAGTAAAAACATAAAATTGGGGGTTTTTCCTTGGGAATTCGCATAGAAATATTAAAATGTTGAAGCTCAAATTGACATTAATATCCTCTTAAAATTAAAATATAAGAAATCAAATAATTAGTTAAAATATAAGATATTTTTATTGAGATATTTGAAATGATTAGTGTATTATTGCAAAAAATGATAGATAAAGTTTATGTGTGAGCTTCATGTAGGTTATTTAATATAATACAAATATTTTTTTAATTTTTTAAAAATATTAAAGCTCAAATTGATATTAATATTTTTAAAAATTAAAATATAAAAAAATCAAAAAGTTGGTTAAAATAATATAATATGTCTTGGATATTTTTAGAAAATATTTTTTTTTTCGAATTCATAATTAATTTGAGTATATATATATATATATATATA
>LVTN01000706.1:99721-123676 GCA_001649415.1 Musa itinerans | reverse complement strand
TATATATATACATACACACACACTGGAATGGCAAAGATGCTATTTCCAAACTTTATAAGAACAGATATGTAAAAGCCTCCCCCCTCCCCCAAAAATCCAACGCAAAGGCCAGAGCTTTGAGGTCTTCCGCCCCGTTGCGCTGCGGAATCCTATTTTTCGCCTAGCTTATCCGAAACCCTAACTCTCAATCACCGAAACCCTAAAAATTCATGAAGAATCCCAAGGGATCCGGCGGCAAAGGCCCCTCCCAGAAGGGCCCCTCGTCATCCTCCGGCAGCGGCAGCCGAAAGTCCCGTTGGGAGACCGACGACAAGTCCCCCTCCGAATTCCTCGCCCCATCCTCCGATTCCAAACCCTCCAAGCCCAAGGCCTCCCCGGCCGTCGTCCCCAAGAATCACCTAACCTCTCCTTCCCCCGCTGGGCTCCGCCCTTTCCATCACCACGAACCCGCCGGGCCCCCGCCGCCTCCGTCCTACGGCTTCCACAACCTCGAACGGCGCACCATCGTCCTCGCAGACGGCAGCGTCCGGTCCTACTTCGCCCTGCCGCCCGACCCGCCGATTGACCCTGCTGCTGATAAGTTCCCGTACGGCAGCCCGGGGTTTGGTCTCGGACCGGAGACTGCCCCCGGGTTGGGGTTCGTCAACCACTTCCCGCCACCTCCCGGAAGGAGGTTCAGCCCCGAGGACTTCCGTCAGCCACCACTGAATGGCCGTGGCCCTGGGCTGCAGCGCGATTACTGGGATTCTCTTGGGCTTGATGGTCCTCGGGGTCCCTTGGAAGGTGGCCCTTCCTCATTAAAGAGGAAGTATGGCGGGGAAGATGAGTTCTTGTGGCACCGGCAGCATGTCATGCAGCATGGGAACCCTAATGGTATCCATCTTGGCCCTTCAGGATCTGGTGTAGATAGGAGGGATTACTTGGGTGGCAGTGGCAGCCCTTTTGGGCGGGATCATCATGATGAACCAAGGTTATCAAAGCAGATGAAGCTGGGAGGAGAAAGTTATGAGGAAATGACCCCACGTAAGACTCGCCCTAATGATGCACCCCCTGTGGTTTTGGATGTGGATACCCAGGCTCTGAAGAGGGCTTTCCTTAGGTTCTCAAAGACGATTAATGAGAATTTAGCACAAAGAAAGAAATATTTGGATGATGGAAAGAATGGACCTCTGCACTGTGTCGTCTGTGGCAGGTTCGATCACATTGAGATATTTTTCCTTTCCTATTTTGTGTTCTTAATTATAAACTTTCAGTTTAATTTCTTTATCGGTTAGCCTTCGTATGCATGCTTGGTATTATGCTTCTAAGCCTCTATAAATTTCTGCAAGGTCTCCTAGCATTTCTTATCTGTTTACGTGTTGATATATGTGAACACTTCACTGTGGTTAGCTTATATTCTTCATTTGTTGTGCATTGCTGCACTTAGTTTTCATCCTTAGATCTGTTATGAGCATAGTGTAGGTACAAATTCATGATCATCCATTAGCATACATAGTATGATGCTGGTATGATATATTTTGATACAAATTCATGAGAATCCATTTGAATACATGTTATGATGCTGCTATGATATATTTTGGTTACAACCATAGTCGACCACATTTTCTGAATCACATTTCCTTTCTTCTCTCCCTCCTTTTTCTATGTTTACATTACAAGCCAATTCCTTGTTTGCAATTTGTAGACTTCAAAAAAGCATTCAGTATAATTTGTGCCTTTTTGTAGTTGTTTTAGATATATAATTGCTTCTTGTTGCTTATTGGCATAAAAAGGGTATACTCAGTGCACGAGGCTCCTGCCAATGTGGGGTCTGGAGAGGGTTAATGTATGCAGCCTTATCTTTAAATACTTAAAGAGGCTGTTTCCGCGACTCGAACCTTGGTCTCCCCGGTTGTAAAGGAGCAACCTTATCATCGTACCAAGGCCCGCCCGCTTGTTACTTATTGATATATTATTCAATTTTTGTATTTGACTTGACCTAGTTTAATCGATGATTATGCTTGCTAATTTTTCTTGTTTGAATTGTTACACTCCTTTGATGTATATCTATATTTTATAGACTCAATGTTTGCATGATTCTATTTGTATAGAGGTAATTGTGCATGCTAGTTTGCAGTGATTTAAATAGGCGCTCGGGCGCTCGCTTAAGCGCTTGGACGAGGCGAGGCAAGGTGAGGCCCGAGCGCCTCGTGTGTGCACCAGGTGGTGCGCTTCAATGAGACGTCGCTTGGGCGCTCGCCCGAATGCAAGTGCTGGGCGCTTTGGGCGAGCGCCCGACTCTACCAGGCGAATCGAATCAGTTTAAGGTTGGTTCGATTCGTAGTTTCTTACCTTAAAACCACGCTTCACCCTTGCGCGACCTTGAGGAACCCTAGCGCTCCTTCTGCCTCCGTTGCCGACGCTTTCTGTCGTTGCCTTCGTTGCAGACGCAGCGGACCGAGCCTTCCTCTGTTGTCGACGGACAAGTCCGACGACCCCTGTAGCTTCCTTTTGCTGTCGCATCCTTCCACTGTCGAGGGAGAGGACAGCAGGTTCCTTTGCCATCGATGGACGTCCTCTGGAGCTTCCGTCGCTGTTGCTACTACTGTCCGCAGCTTTCACCGTTGTCACCGTTGTTGTCTGCAGCTTTCAATGCTGCCGTTGCTGCTTTTCACAGCTTCCGCCGTTTCCACTGTTGCTGTATGCAGCTTTCGCCACTGTCACTGCTACTGTCCGCAGCTTTCGCCACTGTTGCTGCTATCGTTCGTAGCGTCGCTACTATCTCTGTTAATGTTAGCATTTTTTTCTCCCCCCTCTAACTTTAAGTAATATACTGTTAACAGTATATTATTAATTTAATATTATATTTTAATTTAAATAATAATTTTTTTAATTATATTATTTATTTTTTATATTTTAATATTTCAGAGAATATTTTTTTCTCCTCTTCTAACTTAAGTAATATACTGTTAATCATATATTTTTAATTTAATATTATATTTTGTTTAAATAATTATTTTTTTAATTATATTATATATTTTTTATGTTTTAATATTTTAGAGCATTTCGGGCGTTTTGGGACCTTGCGCTTTTTAAATTACTATTAGTTCGTATCCTTGGGCCCACTTGAGATTCTTGCCCACCCCCATTTTTTCCAAATGTCTTAAATCTCGAGTTTCATTTTTGTTAGTCCACCAGTGCTAGAAGATCCAGCACATGAAGATTTGGGTTTATGTTCTCATCATGTACTAATTATGCTTTTGGTGGCTCTTTAGCTTGGTGTAAATGACTATTAGTTATATAATTAGACGAGTGGCTACTAAGGACTTGTCTATGAGTGGGTGCACCAGCACTCTCCTATATGAATATGTTGCAAACAATCCAAGAAATGAAAGCCCATCAAAATTGGATGGTTTCCGGTATGCTTCATGGTCTTTTTCACTCAACGGTGAAAGGGAAGGAGAGGGGGGTTGTCGGGTTTAGAGAGGCTTGATGAATGTCTATTGGGAGGGTAGTTATCAGGCAGGAGGGCGATGGTAGAGGAGGAAGAGAAACTGGGAGGGTGGGGGTTATGGTGGAGGAGTTGAAAGAAGGATGGGACAATGAGAAGGAAGGAAAGGGGGAAGAACTAGAGAGAAGGAGAAGAGGGAGGAGGAATCGAGTAGGAGGAGGGAGAGGGGGGATGTTTCGATTCAGGGAGGCTCGATGGTTGCAACGACGGTGGAGGCGGGGGAGGAGAAAGAGGGAGAGCATGGTGGGAAGGAGAGACAGAGTTATTACAAGAAGATGCTGTTAGAGGGACGTCGTGTGAGAGGAAGCCACTCGCATGTCATTGGAGCACCTCCTTTGCCGATCTTGTGTCTGATTGGAGGGTGAGCGATGGTTCATCTGGTTCGATCGAACTAGGATCCCTCTCATTTGGTTCGATCAAATCAGGATCCTGCTCATATGGTTCAATCAAACCAGGATCCCTCTCATATGGTTCGATCGAACCAGGATCAGTTTAGGCATGCGCCTGAGCTGTGCAATGTCTGGGCTCAGCCATGAACCTAGGCCACACTCAATTGCAGCGCTTGCCCGGCCTACCATTGAGGCCTTGCCTCGCCTGGGCGCCTGGTGACTTGTAATTACGAATACCTAATTCTGTTTGCTGGGATGTGTATGCATATGATTTCTTTTTCTTTTGTATATGTAATTTGATTTCTTGTTGATTTGGTTGTTCAACATTCCATCTGTTCTTATGTCCTCATCTCTTCTAAATTCAAATACTTGTCACTGATTGTGCAAAGCTTGAAACTGGGCTGCTTAATATGATATAAATTATTGAAGGCAAGAGGGTTAAATATGTTAGATGTCATCTGCTCAGAATAGATATTATTCAGATTTACTTCTTGCTCTCTGTATGCTTAGTTAGTTAAGACATAATATGCTAGGAAGTCTAGAGTCCACTGAAAATAGATAGATAACTTTTATGTTGTTAGCAGTATGGCAGTAGCACTGGGTGTTAGTTGGAAGATTATAGTTCTCTAAATGTTTCTTCTAGTATGCGACCATCACACGTTATCTTTATCATGCTGACCTGTGTGTTCTGTGATCAACACAAAAGTCTTTAATACATGCATATATGATCTGACGTGACGGTATAATTTACCAAAGTGTTTGGACAAATTTTGTATCTAGCTACGTCTCCTACTTCTACTACCTTTTTTATCATTTGCAATCAGTTAATAGCTTGGATATCCATTTTCCAGATATGAAAATCCTTTTGACATTCTTGAATGTCACCAAATATTGCATCTTTGGAAGTGTGCTTGTGCTTGAGTGCCAAGTAATACAGTTTTGCTAGAGGTGGTAGTCTTACTTGAATGCTTTAAATCATCTGCATTTCATTTTTCCAGGGTACCTGTTGTGTCTACTGGTCAGATTCAGATCAAAATCTTGATATATTGACTGCTTGGGTATTGCTCAAACGTACCTTTTGTTGATTATAAGGTTAAAATTGATGTTATCCGGCAGTTTTTTTGAGGGTTTTGAAATAAGGTATTTAATTTAATTCATTAACCGAACCCGATGTGGGTATCTGGTCAACTGAACTTGGCCTGTTAGCTGATCAGGACAGGGGGCTCGCTATACCCTTTTTTTACATCTCTACCTCTGAATTGCTGTACCGCCTGAATCAGTATGGTATGGCGGTACATACCAGTCTGACTCACCCGAGTCCTTGTCGGCATGCCCCAGCGTACCATGTGTTGATGTACTAGTACAGACCGATATGTACCGTATCGACAAATCTTTGAGATGGGTCCAGTAACTGCAATGGTGAACCCTGATCTCTACCTTGCCTGACCTGGTCTATTCCCAGTCCATATTTTTGCTCCCTTTTGGCAGATTCACTGTGAATTGGATCCTACTTATGCATCATATGAACACGTCTCAATTCTTCTTTTCATGTTGAAGTTTGGAAATCTTCTAGTGTGCATCGTTTGGTGCAATTTTAAGTACATCCAATCTTAGCTGTGTAATATTCATTTGTGTTTGTGCCATTGTATGAGTTTGTGCCTTGTAATGCCACTTTGATGTGTATGTGCAGATTCAGTTGCTAATCCTTTTCGTGAATCAATGTCTAGATTTTGATTTACAGGAAAGGAGATTTATAATGAATCTGTCTGTATAGCCTGAATTAGATTTGAAAAAAAAAAAATGATTTTTTGTTCAGTCGTGATTGTTACAAATTGGTCTTTTCTGGCAGCCAATGCTAATAATTGATTTCCATTTTAGATCATTCTGTTTGTTCATGAAATTTGGACACCAATTTATATGTTGTTTTTTTTTTTACATTTTTTATTGTTAATTGGAGGTACTGGACTATTCAAATGATGAATGATTGTCTGTTTTGCAAATTGGCTCGGCAAATCAGATGAAGGCATTCCTGGATATAATTTCTGGCCTGACATAGTGGCTGAAAGTAATGAGTCCTTAATTTGGTTCTTTGTCCCTTTTTCATATTCCCTCAAGAATACCTACATTTTTTTTTTCACTTTAGCTGTATAATTACAAAGTTGGTGCCCAGATTATTTTATAGCCTTCAAGAGGGAATTTGAAAATAGAAGTGAAAGAGCATGTTGCATAAATTATATTTGCCATTATCTATGGAAAAACTATTATAAATCGAGGGAGACATTCTTTTTCATTATAATGTGCATAAGGTGTTGGAAACTCGAGTGCTGCTTCTCTGAATGGTTTGTGTGCTTACAAATGTGCTTTCATATGCACTTTCGTACTTGAACTTTGTAAATACATATCCAATTCTTTGACAATGCCGCTTTGTCTAGATGGGGATTTGTACTGTGAACAAAGAAGGCTTGATGATTAAGCTGGGGTAGCATAGAGTTTATTCTTGAATAACAATTTCAGCTGAATCCTTAAATAGGCAAGTGTCACAGTCTGTTATGTTTCTACACCACAAATTACATGGTCTTTTCTTGGTTAGCCATGCCTTTTACTTTGTAAATTCTTGTGTTTCTATTGTGACACTTCAGTTTTAGGGTTTCTGCCTCTCAGACAACATTTAGCTGCTGTAACTTTGTGTTTGTTTAAGATTGTCAATTCTAACTTTGAAGATTATTGGCTTTGTTAAATTGACAATTTTCACACAATATGATCAAGCTGCTGATGTTGCTTCAACATTTTAACTAAGGTTTATTGCATTATAGCTGTCTAAAGAATATCATGATACCTTAGGCCACTTTGTGCCGTCACACTCTTATCATGGTTCTCAATCTCTGATACTGGTCCCTGGCTGGACTGTTATAATTCTTGGGCATATCGGTACATTGTATGCTAGTTTGTGACATGGTACTGGTAAGGTGGGCAAGAGAAAGAGAAAAAGAAGAAGAAGAGGAGGTGAAGTACAACTGGCAGTAGACAACGGGTGGACCAGCTGTGCAGTGGGCAGCGAAGGCTTGCCCTGCACACAGCAGGAGGGCAACAGCAATTGTGAGAGAGGGAGTGAAGGTTCAATAGGGTTTTCAAATAAACCTTGAACTGGGGCTGAGCCACCTATAATGGGCTGGTCCATGACCTGGATCTCTGTCAGACCGGTATATACTGTTCAAGGTCCTGACAGTTTCTTAGATCATGTTCATTATTATGTTTCTGTGCCTGTGTGTATCTCTAGATGTACTGAGCTTGGTTCTGTGTGCATCCTCTCCCAATTTTCACAGCAATGTGCATAGGCATGTGCTGGCGTAAGTCAGTTAAGAGAGCATGGTTCTTTCCTTTGCTGGCACTGGTGTCTTAGGCATTATTTTGATCTTAGGTTTTGATTATTGATGTTTTGTGCAGAATCCATGTTGGTTACAATTAATATTCCTACAGGTTTGATAGCCACTGTTTTAACCCTTAGATTTTGATTTTAGATGGTTGATTGGTACAATCCATGGTTATAACTATCAATATTCCTTTCCTTTGGTTTTAAGTGTGACAGTTTGTGAATCTAGATGGTTGATCAGTATCTTGTTTGCCAACCCATGGTTGGTACTGTCTATAATTCTTTATTTTGCTTTTCACTCTGGCAGTAGTTCATATTAGTTGTCATATTTACTAGTTTCATCTTTCTTGTGTTTCTTCTCCTTTGTATCAGAATGACAAATGTATTATAATGTTTTCTTCTCTTTGTGGGCACTGTTGTTTCTTGAGCTTTTATGCTCATGTAAGTTTTAAAGGAAAATACCATTAAATGTTTGCATCTCAGTGAAAATTGTATTCCTATTCGTTGTTGTCATTAATATTATTGATGTTATTGTTGTTGTTAGTAATAGTGGCCATGACTCAATTAGGGTTTGCTTGGGCAGCAGGATTTGTTTGGAAAGCTGTTGTTATTAAATAGAGCAATCATCTTGTTGGAAAGTTGGAGTGTTCGTATTTGCTCATATATGCCATGGCCAATTCTTTTAGCATATTCTTTTTTCATAGTGCAAACAGGTTTGTAACAATTTCTATTTACTTATATCTTCTATTGTGACAAACTATACTTTGAGATTTCCCAGCTTAGTCTCACATCGGATGTGCGAGGAGAATTGATTATATTTATAAGGCTAGATGAGTTAATACTATGTTTGGATTTAAGCATTTTGAGTCATATGGTTCCAATTCCATGTCTATCAACTTAATGTGTCAATCTTCCCATTTGATATGAAAGTGGATCTAGTATTGAGCAGTGTGAGGATCAAGTAAAAAAGGATTATTTATGGATGTGGCTAGAAGCAGATCACAATATGGAATCACCATTGAGCTAAACATCACTAGGGTTTTATTCTGGGCTATGTTTGGACCTTAACAAAAACATCAAACCTTAAACAAGGGATATTGTAATACTCCAGTGTAGTTCCACATCAGATATGGGCAGATGATTGATTAGGCTTAAATGAGCCCTTTACTATTAACTTGGGGGATAGATGAATGTACTACTATTATCTTGGTCTTGTGACCCTAGGTTATTAAAGTTAATGGTTCAGTCTTATCTTGCTCAGCAATTTCCAAAATGTTTGTTCTTATTTTTAAATTTAGATTAAACAAGAAAGGTTGACCTTGTGATTGAGTAATTTTTTTTTCAGTATCCCGTGAGTGTTTATATTAGTTTGCTACCATTCAGTTGAAGAACATTATATGTTTGAGTTTGCATGTCAGAGGAGATATTTAGAATAGTATTTCTGTATTTTGTTGCTTGGGGTTTCTTTCTGTGAGCCTCAATTTTCTCTTGATTGTTAAATTGTATTGGGCTACGATTTCTAGAGTTGTTGCTAATCATGGACAAATTCTTTTAGCATCATCCGGTTCTATATTGTTTTAGTTGTGATGTTTTCTCTGCATTAATGAATGTGTTGTTCTTTTCTCTTCTCCAATTCCATTCCCCTTGGGTTGTGTTGGTATGCTTCTGTTGATCCACTGAAGGGGAAACTGGAATGGAATGTTTAATTTTTCTCTTTTCTAGATGCAATATTTAGGATCTGATGCTGCTTGATTGATTGTTTGACATTGGTCATCAAATGAGTACCTGTTTGAAATTCTTCCTGCCATTTTGATGAACTCCCATAGTCATTATATGATTACAGCTGTTCAGCTTGCTCATGCATATTCTTTTGTTCCTCTGTTGGAGGGAGATCTCTTGTCAGAGGAGTTATATTGACATCCTTTTTTCTCTCTTTGGCATTAGATAACTATGTATGTTGCAGAAAGTATTTTTCAGTTGCTGATTTGGTTGTCAGATGATATTTTGGTAGCACATTGGGGTGATATTAAGTGTGATATAACCCTGAATCTAATGATTTAGTGAAATTGTTTGTATTAATATCAATCAGAAGGATAATATTTATTTTCATTTGTAGTGCTATGCTTTAATTATTGGCTTCTAGTTCACTAGGGGATCTTTAACTTTTTTGTTATTCTATGTCCTTGGTTTGCACAATTACAGGGCCTCTAAAGACTTCGCTGATGTGCATGGGCTTATCATGCACACATACAGCTCACAAAATGCCGACTTGCGTGTTGATCACCTTGGGTTACACAAGGCCTTGTGTGTGCTTATGGGATGGAATTATTTAAAGGCCCCTGAAAACTCCAAGGCATATCAATTATTATCTGCTGATGATGCTCAAGCAAGCAGGGAAGACCTTATTATATGGCCCCCAACAGTGATAATTCATAATACAAGTTCAGGAAGGAGAAAAGATGGTCGCATTGAGGGTATGGGTAATAGAGAGATGGATAATATACTTAAAGGTATATATGATTACTGATTTCATATTTCTTTGAATTATAAGGACTAGAGTACTTCGAAGAAGAAGAATCAGTAACTGCGACCTTTATATCTTTCATGCCTCGATTGTTTGCTCAAATGTTGGTCAGTCCAAATTAATCTGTTCAAGTTGCGATTTTTTCGACTTGTTCAGACAGTATTAATGAGGTTTTGGTAATTGCTCTGTTACCACTATGTCCCTTAGTTTTTTCTCTTCTCCAAGATAAGTCATTATCTTATCCTAACCCCTCGGCAATCTGCTTCTTGTTGGTTCTTGACCTATTTTATGATACTTCTATATACTACAACATGGTTCGTCTTATCGATCCGTACCGGTGTATCGGTCGGCTGTTAGTACGGTATGTACTGACATATCAATACATAGTATGGTAGGGCATACCGAGAAACTAGTATGTACTGTCTATACCGATCCCTTATTGGACAGGTAGATACCGCCCGTACCCAGCGGTGTGCCACGGTACAATGAACCTTACTTTACAAGACCATCCTCTTAAGCTGGTCTTTTCTATCATAACGTATATACATGTATGTTTAATTCTCACTTCTCAAAACCACGTTTTGGTTCTCTCCCTTGCTTCCATTCTATGATAACTGTAGTATTTGTCATGACCCATAGACATTTCATGACTGCTCCTGTAAGGGTATTCATTTTGGTTTTATATTTTGGTTAAAGTATAACATTAGGGCTAATTTTTGTGCATCATGTATCGACTACAAAAATAAACTTTTATGAGCTTTATATACTTTTTCTGCATATAATGTTTGAACTTCAAACAAGGTCTTTCTGTTTCCTTCAGACTTCATAAGACTTGTACTTTACATAATCAATACCAAGGAATCAAATACTAGTATCAGTACCTGTCCTGTAATCCTATTGGAGAGGTATGCATAAGATGGTCCTGTACAGTGCACCTTTGAAAACAAAAGAGAAGTTTATTAGAATGCCAGTATTTGTCCATATAGTTGGTTTACTGATGCACTGATACCTTGACGGATTGGTATGTATTGACTGCCATCGTCCACGGTTTCAGATAATAGGTTCACTGACTATGCTCTACTAGTTTGATACTGTAGAGGTTTCCTGGTACACTGACAACACTGATTGGCAACAACACATTAAATGATTTTTAGTAAGTATTTACCTCTTGGTCCAATATCATTTATGATAACCGACTGGACCAGTACGGTACCATTATACCAGGTAGTTTATTGACCTGTGTCACTTGGGATGCATTTGAGAATACATTTGAAATGTGCAGGGAGGGTCCAATGCACATTTCATATGTGACTTGGTGTTTGATAATTTCTTTTCAAATCGTAGTTGGCTTAGATGCTGGATTGCAAATGCTCAAATCGTATTTCAGCATTTGCGGGATGTTTATGAAATTTTTTAAAATTTTCAAATACCCTATGACATTCTCTAAAATCATAGGATTGCCACTGTGTAATAGAAACACTAACCCTCATTTTCTTTCTCCCTCTCTTGATTTTTTGTCATTGCCGACTCCTCTCACGTCTTCTATAAGGTGGAATCTTATTTATTTATTTTCAAATATTATTTTACATTCATTTATATAATTATATTTTTGGACTGTACAATTATTTTTTATAAGATTACATACATTCATTTATTTTATTTTATTTGTTTACTTACTAATTTAAATAAAAATATGTATTTACTTTTGAATAAATATTAAAAATGTTAGAAGGGTAAATTTGTCATATAACATTCAATGGACTTTTGGAATACAATATTACCAAGAAACACTTACGTCAATAAATACTTTTTTCATCTATTGTTTACAAACACTCAAAAGTATTCCACAATTGTACATTCACTCAAATCCCTTTCTCCAAATGTACATTAAAAATACAAATGTGTTCCCAAATGCACTCTTAGTATCAATGAGCACTAAAATGAAAAAAAATTAAAAAAATGAATGTTATTGGTATATTGTTATTTTGCATGTGATTACCTGCTAGGAAGTTTCTTGAAGTTGTTGAGGTATCTGAGTTACATAACTAAATTATTGTGGCCAAGCATTTGCATGAGCAATCACCATTTGCTAGCCAAGCTTCCTAAAAGTGGCAGAAAATTTAAGGGCATCAAAAGTATTATCACATCACTTTTGATGATTATCCAAGTTGGAGTAAAGGCATTAGGCACACTGACTTTAGGTTAGAGTGTAATCATGTCTGTTTTTAATTTAATCTTAATTTATGATAGTTTTGCTTTAGGATTTTTAGCTGAATTTTATCCAAGGACTATCATCTTGTACCAATCACCCATTCCTGGTTGGTCTGATATGTATCTGTTGGTCCTAGTGGACTGACACAGAAGGAGAAGAGGAAGGAACAGATGGTGCTGGTTGGAGGAAGATGGAGAACAAAGGGGAGGCCATGGAGGAAGAGGAATGAGAAAGAGGAGGAAGATAAAAGGAGGAAAATGAAGGAAAAAGAGGAAGCAATGGAGGAAGAGTGAAAGGAATTGGTGGTCACAGTGGGTGACGAGCAGCATTAGGTTACTCACGGGCAAAGAGGTCTCGCAAACACAAGCACTAAACCATTTAATAAATAATTTTCTTAATAAGTCGAATTGGACCATCCAAAATCAGGGTGGTCCGCATATTGGTTCACTCACGGACTGTACATATCGCCCATTTCGTACCAGTCCAGGCAAAATGGTGTTCTATGTTTTTATCTATGTTAGGTAATTTTATCATGTTAGTCTTATTATTTACTTTTAGAACTTTTTTCTCTTCTTACATATGAGTTGAGATTTGTGAAAACAGAAATTCAATCTTTGGGATCTGAGTTCCAAATAAATGTAAGATAAACAGTGAAATAAGGTGTCTCTGGTGGAGTTTTGTGAACAAAAATAAGATTTCTTTGGCCAGCTGCCTTTTTAAGTTGGATTTATGACCTGAGGGAAGGGAGGACTGCATATGGGTCTCCCCTCCCTTGATTATAAAAATGCCCTCCCTTGATTATAAAAATGCTTGTATGTAGCTAATAGTGTAATAAATTTGGCAAATACTTGCAAGAATGTCATTCTTGCTGTATGTTTGCTGTTGCTTTACTATAGCAGCAATAGATCTGCTGTGTAACACTAAAGTAGCCCCATTTGTCAATTACACAAGCTTATGTTCATAAATTTTATGGACCGTGTCTTTATCATCATTTCCTTGATCTGATATTAATTAGTGTTTTTTGTTAATAATTATCACCAGATGACCTCACTTGCACTTTTGTATGTGCTTCTAATATTTTGTCTTCATACTTAATGTCTACTGATCATAGACCAATATTAGTGTTTTTTGTTAATAATTATCACCAGATGACGTCACTTGCACTTATGTATGTGCTTCTAATATTTTGTCTTTATACTTCATGTCTACTGACCATAGAGCAATATTTGGAACATTGATAAATGAGGATGTCCCTTTGCTCTTGTTTTACATAGCATGGAACTTAGGTTTGATTTCCATTACTTGAAGTTGATGGGCAATTTGCAGCATCACAGGATGCTTGAGTGATCACCACAGCAAAGTGTGGTTGGGCAGTAGTGCTGTTTTGGATGTTAAGCATTATTTTCAAATTTAGATTACCACTTGCCTAGCATTCCACAAGTCTTGTCTTGGCCTATCAGAAGAATGCACATGCATGTCCCTAAAAATTTGTGCCTTTTGGGATGTGCAAATGCTTAAACTGCACTTAGATGTTACCCTTCCTCAATGTCACCCTTCTGATGCTTTTGAATGTTAATGTTGATACCCGGGACTTGTGTGAGCATGCAAGTTAAGCATTTTTTATGATGTATGCAGACAAAGGGTAATTTATCTATGATGAATGAATATACAATTAGTAGTATGGTACTGTCTTTGGTAATGGATTTTTGTATATACTTAGGCTGCTAGCACATGCTTCACATGGAGACAACTTTTATGCTACAGATCACCGATTAGTGGTGATGAATGAAGTGTTGGTCTATTATATTGTAGATCACACGGGCAACAAGTTTGATATTCCCTGTCTGTTTCTGCATGTCATGTGATATGAGATGGGCAGAACTATTATTCATTCAGTCTACAAAACAGTTTAAACATATTAGATGTACTCATGCAGTATCTTGATTTTGCAGAATGCTGGTTCAATAATATGGACCTGTTGTGTCCCAAGTAGATCTCTTGTTTGTTGTTTATTTCTTTCTTTGGTTTTCTTTACAATCTATTGCATTGTGTCATCCAGACATGTAGTTCTTCTCCAGTAAAGTAGCATTTGATGTCGACTCAATAGTGACAATGGACTTACATAGAGATATGTAAAGTCAGGTTATCAGCAAGTTGACCTTTAGGATCTTTAGCTAACTAACCTGAGCCTCTGATAAAAGAATCTTGCGTCTTTCCAAATTACAGGAAATAAAAACACCTGAAAATGATGACAGCATATCAGGCGAATTTCCCTCATATATGCTTTTTTTTTCCTGTCTGCTTCATCTCTGTCACAATAGCTTTCCAAGTGCTTCAGAATTTCCTGCTTTAGTGAACCTATTCGAACTCATCTCCAAGTCATAGTTCATAGCTTTCTCCTGTTTCCCCAAGTAAATTATTCCAACATCTTCTTTACATGCTCCTTTGCTTTGGGTTTTTCATGTTTGACCAGGACTTACTACGAATCAGATCTACTGCATATAAGTAATGTCTAATTGGTTTTTTAAACTAGCTTCTTATCTTGATTCCAATTTATCTTTGAATCTGAATTTTGACATTCTAATACTATTGGTACATGCTAGATAACCTTTGAATATAGTAGTACATCATTCTTTCTTTGATCTCTGTAGCTTGTACCAACTAAACCTGTGTGCTGGATGCTTGTATTGGTCTGATTTTTTCAAGGATATTCGTAAATACTCATTTGTAGATATGCCATATGCTGAATGATGTGTTTGCATCTAAAGAGAGACTATTGTTGCTCTTCCCTGCCATATCGAATACAAAGAAGTCTGATTAACTTTTGAAAACTAACAAAAAGATAAAAAGATGAGACGGAATTTGTTTGGCCATGTTTTGGTTATCGTCTCATTATTGATGTCATATTGACTTGAGATATCTTCTTTAAATGGGCTGTGTTACAAAATAAGATTAGGTGCATACTCGTGCCGATTGAGAAGTGCAAGTGTACACAGCCTTACCTCTAAATATAGAGAGAATGATTTCATGACTCGTTCTCGGGTCTCCCAAGTCATAAAGGACTGTTGTACCAAGGCCTGCGCTCACAAACTAAGATTAGGATGACACATATTTCTTTTTCAGCAAAATCTCGAGCAATAAAGGCTAGTGGTATGCACTAGCACATATGGATTCAAAAAACCTTTCAAGGTGCTTTTTGATATTAGTAATAAAAAAAAACACAATAGTCTGCGACCTGCACCTTATAAATTACATATTGTGAACTTTAAGTGTGAGATTTCTATTCTTCAATGAGAATAATAGTGACACCAATTATTTATATAGAAAAGGATGAAAGTGCCTTTTGAGCACTTCAAGTCACTACCATATTATATTTTCTCTTCATATTCTTGGGTTTATTTTCAGAACTAGGTTTTGGTGGTGGCAAGTCGAAGTCAATATATGGAAAGGAGGGCCACACGGGTATCACAATGGTGAAATTTGCAAACACTCAAGCTGGGATGAAGGAGGCTGAGCGACTGGCAGATTATTTGGAGAAGGACAACCATGGACGTAAAGGTTGGGCACGTGCACAAGCTTCTCAGTCCGGCGATGATAAGAATCCCACACTGGTCAAAACGGATGAGAAGACTGGTGAGAAGAAGAGGGTCCTATATGGGTACCTGGCAACCGCATCAGATCTTGATAAAATTGATTTTGATATGAGAAAAAGGGCTGTCATCAAGAGCAGAAGGGAACTCGATCTATCTGACTAGTGCCAGACATCCTTCAGATTTTGCCATGAACCTGTGCTCACTGCTGGTGTTCTTCATGTCAAGGGAACATGTGTTTCTGTGCTTAATTTTCCTCTGAACAGATTGCAATGTAATTTGGAAAAATAGCTACTTGGATCAGGATGGCTCTGCAAGTTCCCATATATTTGGTTTGTTGTGGATTTTACCTCTGCTACGATAGATGTAACTAGGACCATTTTTAATGTTATCGAAATATGCCATTTGTGCATTCAATTAGATGTTTCTGGGTGATCCACCGATGCAGCATCAGGGAATCATCAATCTGATGTACTATCATTGGCTTTTTGCACACGTTATTTCAATTTTTAAGTGTTATCCACATGCGGCTTCGACTGGTTTTCTGACTCATCAATCGATTTGCAACTAGTTTGTCGATCATTCAGAAGAGTTTTTCTGACTCATCAACACGATTGAAGATGTAGGTTGTCTGTGATATTTGTCTGCTGAGTCTTCTTATTGATGATTGAAATTTGGGTTTTCTTTCCTCGGGTTCGCAGGTTTTGCTTACGGTTGTCTGTTTCATTCTGCTGCCATGATGATATGAGTAGACCTGACCATGATTCTGGAACCACCGGTTCCGATTTCGCAGAAATTGAAAGCCGAACTGAATTGGCAAGGGCCAGTTTTGAAATCAGAACCAGGTTTTGGTTTGGCCGATTTCGATAATTTTGTAATATTTTTTTATAAAAAATTATAATTTTATTTTTAAATTTAAAAATAATTGATGTACACTCATAATGACTTTATTAGTGTAAAATGTATAATAATGACATAATATAAAATTAAGTAAAACTATAAATATTTAATTATAATTGTTGTCGTTGCTTGATATTTTGGTTTTGGTTTCGATAATCCTTTCGATTTGTATGTTAAATAGGAGGTCATTTTCTTTATGGATGATCTTTTATTTTTTATTAGTCCTTTTTGGTCTGATCATCGAGTCATGCTTGAGCTTCCAATGATTTGGGAGGTTATGTTGGATTTGGTTTTTATCTAGGATTCATTGTAGGGTGTTGAAAGCTTTTTGACAGATACTAGTATTTGTCAAGATTAGAAATGTTATTTTGTATGGTATCCATCTTTTCAAATAGGAAACTCTCTCCCTATAATATTGTCACCAAATTCAAAAGAAATTCTTAGAAACATATCAGAGTTGGAGTTTGAGGATCCCCTTAGTTTTTTTTTGCCTTTGTACTAATATTTTTTTTCTTTTAAAGATTTTGCTATCCGGATAACTTGATCAATAGATTCAAAAGTTTAATACCTACCATGTTCTCTACTATAATTAGTACTATAATGGTCATATAAGTTATTAATAAATTATTTAATATCTCTAATCTTATCATTAATATCAACTCTACTCCTAAATTTTCATAATAAATGAATAAATAATCACCTAAGCAATCATACTATATTATGACGATAAGAAACCGACGAAATTTTTTTTAAAATAATTTATCTATTTTAATTTCATAGCCATTATTATCTTTTTAAATCATAATTATTTTTAAATTCTTCAAATGCACCAATAATATTAATACAAATAACTAAAAAATATATATTGTAAGATAATAAAGACTAGATAAAGTATATTTTATATTATTAAAAACTTTTAAAATTTTTAAAAATTTTCACATACATTCCAGTGTTGTTGATATAAATTAACTTACCCAACATAATTTTCAATAAAAGTACATAATAATTTTTTATATTCAAATTTTTTTTAAGCAATTCATACATATAATTCCATCAGGTAGAAATATCTCAAGGAAATGTTTTGAGCTTTTTATCATTTAACTTACAAAATCTGACTCATTTTTTTCATTACTTGTGGATGACTCCACACAAATAAAATAGCTTACTTAACAGGAGAAAAAAAGTTTCAAGAGATCTAAGTCCATAAATTCAAAATATGACAATCATATCTAACATGAGAAAAGACACCCACGGTTGACAAACTATTTTAAATTCTTGAATAGAAGTAATATTTGCCGATGCATTATCAAAATCAATAAAAAATTAAAAATAAAATAATATTCTTCTAAAAATTATTTTCATCATTCTATAAATATTATTGATGAATGGCTATATGCCATTCATCAAAAACTATAAAAGAAATAATATATTTTTATGTCATCTAATCATTATCTATCCAATGACAAATGACTCTCATATAGGAGTGTATATTTACTAGTGACCACTATAAATATCAGAATAAATGGAAACATGATCACCAAAAACTTTTTATAAATATTTTATTTTTATAAAGGTTATATCAAGTGCAAGTAAGAATGAGGAACTTGTTGTGTGGTGAGATTTAAGGCCTCTTATTAATAATCAACAAATCTAACTTTTTCATTGAAACTAAAAGATAAATATTCAATGATGATTAAGCTAGCTAATGCTTTATAATTTTTTAACAAAAAAATAAAAATTGGTAGAAATAGGGTACCCAAAAATTTACATTCGACTCTTCTCCATTCCGAATTGAGTTAGAAATTTCTTGCTTTTAAAATGTTCTATATCCTCCTTTGAACTTGAAAACTTGGTGCAATAATTACATACCATATGGAATGAGCCATTGTCATTTTGAAATATTCCTTGAATATGTTCGACTTGAATTTGCTCGTTGATGATGTTCAATTCAACATCGACATTACTCTATTGGTTTTCTTGAGTTGCCATGATCGTATTTTCAAAAGGCTCTTACGTGGTGAAGTGATTGCTTCCACTTGCCATCGAATAAAAAGAACAGTAAAAAGAGCTCAAGAGTGTTCAAACTTCAATGAGTGCTTACTTAAAAGCATGAGGAAGAATGATGGATTTGAAGGGCATTTATATAATTTTAGATTTTTTTTGTTAAAATACTCTCAAAACTAGCTATTACGTGATTGTTAAAAGGGGAAAATCTACTTTTTTTTTATTATAAAATAATTAAAATACCTCGGAATATAACCATTTATATGAATTTTGGGAGGGACAACCAATCCATTAGTCCCTCTATAGATCGTTGGGTTCGATTATTTAAGCTTGATCATCAATCATTAAATTTTTTTCTTTTTTTAATCGTCAAACCGATGGTTCCAGTTCTTGAATTGTGATTCCGATTTTCAAAAATTAGAAACAGGAACCAAACTATCACTCGTCAATTTCGATTTAATTTGAAATCAATGAACCATTTGGCTTGTTCAATTTTGATTCGATTCAATTTCAATTTAGTTTCGGTTCAAGTCTTGGTTAGATGTAGATATGAGATCCTATTTTTGTGGTTGCTAGAGATTTATGATTTTTTTTTTTCGTGCAGGGTTGTATTTAATATGACCATAACAATTGACTTAGTGCCGGACAGTTGCATAGTTATAAAACCCGAACCGAACCAAGAAGTCAGGAATGGTTCACTAATTGATTTGTTTGAGTTAAAAAAAAAAAAATTCAAATGTCCTCTATATCTATTGTCGTTTGACCTTTGATTAGCTTATGTATTACTACCCCTTTCATCCTCATCCTACTATGTTTTTACGACATAGCACGCATTTGTTCGGAAATAGTCAATGGGGATAATTTCATTTTTAATTGGGAATAGTGTTTAGGGTTCAGAACTTAGGTTCCCTAAAATACTGATGTCATTGACTTTTGTTGAGAGGCATTCTGGCAACTTCTCCAGAACAAACATCAAGTCAACGTGACATGTTTACAACAAAGAAAGGGAAATATATCACAAACATAGGGAGAGGGAAGAGCAGAGGCAGAGGATGGACCAAGAAACATGGATGTGAGGTAAAAAGAAAGGGGGAGGGTGGAGCTCAGCTCAGGAAAACTGAAAACTCAATCAAAACCCTAAAAAATCTTGACTTGGCAGAGAACAGTGGGAGATAAACAAAATAGAGGCATTCTCACAAGCTTTTATCACAGATAAAGATGAACCAAACCCATCTATTTATCCCCATTTTCAAGCACACGGACGGCTGCTACTCATTTTTATTCCCCATTTTCCAAATGAGCATTGACAATCCCGTTATTTATTTTATTTTTTCAAAAAATATTTTTATTACATTAAATAACATACGTTTACGCATGATTCGAATCTAAGATCTATCACTTGTACAATAAATACACTGACCAACTCAGATGAATACTACATCAAAGTGTCACTCGTTAAACTCATATAATTTTATTTTGCCAATGCATTATGTTTTCTGGTGGCTTATATCCTTTCTTGGTGAGTCAGTGAGAAACAAATGAGTCATACCAGTGTCATCTCATCAACATGGTCTCATCAACATGGTTCACTAGCCTACCAGAATTATCTGGTGAAATACATGAAAACAATTAATTAACTAGGATGATCTACAACAACCTGTACATTCAATCTTAAAAGTTCTTTCTGAACTAACATAGTTTCTGCAGATACTTAGTGTTGGAAAATTAAATCAAAGTTTATGATTAGATAAGACCTTAGTACAAATAGGAGTTCCTATCATAATTGGAGTCAAAAATTTGAGTTTATCCTTTTATAAATAAAGAGCTCGTATAATATCTTCAGTATACAATTTGCTGAGGGAGATGAAATAGAGCGTAGACTCAAAGATTCAAAGTATCGAGAGATTATAAGTGTTGGTGAACTCATTCGTCGTGGTCGAGGAGTCAGAACGGCTTAATCCGCGAATCGATATCTGGAGTCGTCGATGTTCGAGAGCATATCTCTCAGTCGATTGGAGGTGGTACTAAGGTCAGGCTGGATCAGGGGTCGGAGTGGCCGTTGCTCCAACGCGAGATTGAGCTGGCTCGGGGATGGTCGCATCCCTACACACGGACCCGGGTCGGGGGATTCCTGACTTGAGCCCCTCGTAGATCAAGTCAGTAGTTTTCCCCCTATTTTTCTTCTCCCCTGGCCAGATGCCGGTCAGGGGCTTTTATACCGGTATCTGAGGGTCGATCGTACACGAATTTGGCATGGCGGCCGACCCCCCCTAGTGGCGAGTATGTACCTTTGTGTGGCTGTCGCCCGGTATGTGCGAAATGATGCCACGTGGTGTTAGGACCGGAGCGACACTAAGAGGGGGGGGGGGTGAATTAGTACAGCAGATTAAAACTTAAGTTTAAACTCGATTTCGTAAATGTGTAGAGATTTCGATTCGACGAATGATGACTTAGTAAAAATAGCTCGAGTAAAGGAAGGAGATGAAAATTGAAAGTTTATTGCTAAGTAAATAAATGATTTAGAAAGTTAAACACTCACATATTCAAGGAACATCACAATTTAAAGTGGTTCGGTCAAATGACCTACATCCACTTGCAAAGCCTTCTTTGATGAGGCTCCCAACTTCCACTAGCAAATCACTTTGAAGGGGAAGGACCAAATACCCCTCTTACAATCTTTTTACAAGTGGTTCACACTTACAGATTTTTCAAAGAGAAAGAGGGAGGTGAACACTTAAGCTATTGAAAAATAAGACTTTGCTAAAGCTTTTTCTCAATTTCTAACTTCTCAAAATGTTGTATTCTCTGCTGAGAATTGAGGGGTATTTATAGACCCTAAGAGAATTCAAATTTGGGCTCCAAATTTTAAATTCCTTTTAGGTTCCCGAAACTGGCGGTACTACCGCCTATCAATGTCACATTGACTATTTACTAGCAGTGCCACCGCTTGTCGGTGGCGGTGCCACCGTCCGACCTTTCGGATGTTGGGCGATGCCACCGTGGACCAAATACCCCTCTTATAACCTTTTTACAAGTGGTTCACACTCTTACAGATTTTTCAAAGAGAAAGAGGGAGGTGAACACTTAAGCTATTGAAAAATAAGACTTTGCTAAAGCTTTTTCTCAATTTCTAACTTCTCAAAAGGTTGTATTCTCTACTGAGAATTGATGGGTATTTATAGACCCCAAGAGGATTCAAATTTAAGCTCCAAATTTTAAATACCTTTTAGGTTCTCGGAGCTGGCAGTGCTACTGCTTGTCAATGTCACATTGACCGTTTACTAGCGGTGCCACTGCTTGTCGGTGCCACCGTCTGACCATTTGGGAGTTGGGCGGTGCCACCGCCCAGTCCAACGGTACCACCGCCCGACCTTTCGAATTCTAGGCGGTGCCACCACCCAGTTCGGCAGTACCACCGCCCGACCTTTCAGGTTCTAGCTGGGCTCTAAATTTGGCCCAAACTAGTTCATATTCGAGCCTAGTTGGCCCCTAACCAGGTTATAGGATGAACTCTTAATCCTAACCCTAATTACATGCAAATTATGAAATTAAGACATAGTCCTAAGCAGGTTTTTAACCGGCAACGTCGAGTTTCCTTCCAGCGAGCTTTCCGGCGATCTTCCGGCGGACTTCCGATACACCCTCGGATTTCTTCCGACGGACTCCCAGCAGGCTCCCGGTCTTGTGGCGAGTTCAACGAGTCTTTGGCAAGTAGCCAAACCTTCTCAGTGATCTCTGCGAACCTCCGACGATCTCTCCGGCGGACTTCCGAAAACTTCGACAAGTCCCCAATTCCTTCTCGGTTGGTTCCGGCAGCACTTCTGATGATTCTTTGGACTTTCGACGAACTCTCGAACACCCATCGAACTTGACTATGGTAGACTTGCTTTATGTCTTCAAGCTATCGTAGTTAATCCTGCACAAGTAAAGCAAAACTTTGATCTAGACAATTACTCCTAAGCAATTAATCAAGTTGTCCGGCATGTCATTGGTCCCTCGACGCTTCGTCCGATTCTTTGGCGCATCGTCCTCTCTTGCGGCCTATTGCCCAATCGGCCAGTTGACTCCGCAAATTCGATATCCTTGGCGCAATACCCGCTCTTCTTGGCCCAATGCCCGAATCCACGGCCCGAAGCCTTCTGTCGATATGTCGACCTATCCACCGGCCCGACGTCGAATCTTTTGACATGTTCCTCCGGCCCAACATGATTTTCCTGTTGTAATTGTCTCATCCTGATCGAAGTATCCTACATCACTCAAAACACAGATTAAATCATAAACGCATATCAAGTGGTTTCATTATTAAAATACGAGATTCAACAAGCGGCACCGTCCCGAGTTTTCCGGAATGGGACTTGCCAAGAGGATGCCTCCCTATATGGGCTTCGACTTGGCGCGGGAGGAAGGTGGTACTTGTACTGAGTCTGCAAGAGTGTATCCGACGTGGCGCCTGGTCCATGTCGTGTGGGCCCGTGTTTGTGCTAATGTTGGAGGTGAATCGTGATGTGGATCATGACGCGATCGAGATCCAAAATATACCTTATCACTTCTCCCCCCTCCCACCGAAGTGTGTCCCAAGATCCTCACAAAGGGCTAGGGGCATGCTTAGCTTGGAGGAATGCCACATGGGGGTTGATCACCTATGTTGGGTGTTTCAGGTAATAATTGGTCTCGTCGAGTTGTTCAACTCAGGTGGCGGTTGAACTGATTTTCCAAGTGGCTGTTCGGTGGATCAAGCCGTGCGACTCGGGCAAAGGCTGGACCTATTGTCCAAGTTGTTGAATCTCGTATTTTGATGATGAAACCACTTGATATGTGTTTATGTTTTAATCTGCGTTTTGAGTGACGCAGGATGCTTCGATCAGGATGAGACAATTAAAGCAGGAAGAATCATGTTGTGCCGGAGGAACATGTCAGAAGATTGGACGTCGGGCCGGTGGATCGGTTGACGTATCGACAGAAGGTTTCGGGCCGTGGATTCGGGCATCGGGCCAAGAAGAGCGGATATTGCGCCAAGGACATCGGAGTTGTGGAGTCAACTGACCGATTGGGCAATAGGCCGCACGAGAGGACGATGCGCCGAAGAATCGGACGAAGCGTCGTGGGACCAATGACATGCCGGACAACTTGGTTAATTGCTTAGGATTAATTGTCGAGTTTTATAGATTAAATCTCAAGTTATAAATTAAAAAAAAATTAAGATAAAGCTCATTCAAATTCAAATCATCAAATCAAAATCATTTTCAAGAGATTCATAAAAAGATGATAAAATAGTTTCATCAAAGTCAATTAGATAGAGAAAAAAGAATTTTCAAGAAAAATACTTTTCTCTATTTAGTTGTTTCATACAAGCATGCTTTTGTCCTTTTTGAGCCAAAAAATATATATCATCAATCGTTTAAGATCAAAAAATAAGTTTCATCATAAAAACCATCAAGATCAATAAACCACAAAAATCATCATGTATAACTTTAAA
>LVTN01000706.1:58112-96524 GCA_001649415.1 Musa itinerans | reverse complement strand
AAAAACCACCGAAATCCTGATCTTATTCTGTGATTTTTAGAGCTCAAAATTGTTGTTTAAGTTGAAAGCTTTTCTTCCCTCTTTTCTTCGAAGTTCTAATTTGTCTAGAGAGGAAAGAAAATTCTGTAAGGGTTGTCTCCTAAGCCCGTCAAAAGGAGTGAAACTGTAATAGGGTGGTTGGCCTTCGCCTATTGAAGGAAGGCCTCTAGTGGACGCCGGTAACCTCATCGGAGGAGGAAGCCGAAAGTGGACGTAGGTCAAGATTGACCGAACCACTCTAAATCTTGGTTTGCATTTTCCTTGAGTACTTTATTCTTATTGCAAACCTCCTCTATAGCTTACTGCATTCTGTGCTTTTACTGCATTCTGCGCTTTTACGATCAAGCTTACTGCATTCTGCGTTTAGACATAAATCAGGCTTTCTCGTACGAACATCATATTTCAGTTTGCGCTTATATTCTGATTCCCATCATAACTGCAAACTGTCTTCTGCGCTTTTACAAAACATATTTCAAGTTCAGTATTTTCAGAATCTGCATTTAGACGTAAACCAGTTTTATCGTACGAACGAAGTTTTAAATCGTCGAAAGATTTCCGCTGCACTAATTCACCCCCCCCTCTTAGTGCTCTTGATCCTAACACAAGTGACTAAACTTGGGCGCAGGTCGGACTAAGTTGGCTAGTGGCCGCTCGGTGGATCGAGCTGCGCGACTCGGGTAAAGACTGGACTTGTTGGCCGAGCGACTGAACTCGGGCATAGATTGGACTAATTTAGCGAGTAGCTGCTTGGTGGACTGAGCTACGCAACTCAGGTAAAGATTGGTCCTGTTGGCCGAGCGACTGAATTCGGGCGTAGGTTGGACTGATTTGGTGAGTGGCTGCTCGGTGGATCGAGCTGCGCGACTCGACTCGAGCAAAGACTGGACTTGTTGGCCGAGCGACTGAACTCGAGCACATGTTAGACTAATTTGGCAAGTAGCTGTTCGATAGACCGAGCTATGCGACTCCAACAAAGACTGGACTTGTTGGCCGAGCGACTGAACTCGGATGCAGGTTGGACTGATTTGGTGAGTAGCTACTTGGTGGACCGAGCTGGATGACTTAGGCAAAGACTGGACCTATTAGCCGAGCGACTGAACTCGAGGGCAGGTTGGACTAATTTGGTGAGTGGCTGCTCGGTGGATCGAGCTACGCGACTCGGGCAAAGACCGAACCTATTGGCTGAGCGACTAAACTCGGACGCAGGTTAGACTGATTTGGCAAGTGGCTGCTCGATGGACCAAGCTGTGCGACTCGAGCAAAGACCGGACCTGTTGGCCGAGCGACTAAACTCGAGTGCAAGTTAGACTGATTTGGCAAGTGGCTGCTCAATGGACTGAGCTGCACGACTCGGGCAAAGATTGGACCTGTTGGCCAAGCGACTGAAATCGGCTGCAGGTTGGACTAATTTGGCAAGTGGCTGCTTGGTGGACCGAGTTGCACAACTCGGGAAAAGACTAGACCTATTGACTGATTGGCTGAACTCGAGCTCAGGTTGGACTGATTCAGTGAGTGGCTGCTCAGTGGACCGAGCTATGTAACTCGGGTAAAGACTAGACTTGTTGACTGAGTGACTGAACTCGGGTGCAGATTGGACCGATTTGGTGAGTGGTTGCTCGGTGGACCGAGCTATGCGACTCAGGCAAAGGCTGGACCTGTTGGCCGAGTGACTGAACTCGGGCGTAAGCTGGATTGATTTGGCGAGTGGCTGCTTAGTGAACCGAGCTGCATGACTCGAGCAAAGATTGGATATGTTGGTTGAGCGACTGAACTCGGGCGCAGGTTGGACTGATTTGGCGAGGGGCTACCTTGTATGTTATAGCACGTGTGTCATGGTTGGGGACTCTAGGGGTCACACAGGTTCTGGCAGGAAATCTCTTGCCACAAATGGATTTTGGTAGGGGCTCGGAGTTGACAAATCTGGGGAAATCCGAGGAGTTATGGCAGGTTTAAATGCTGCAATCATCTTTTTCCTCAAGGAGCCCAAACGTCGCCTCAAGGAGATGGGAGTCTTCCCTTTATAAGTCCCTTCTAGAGTGGTTGTTGTAACATTGTTCAATCTCCTATTCCATGCCTCAGATCTTTCCTTTTAACCTCGAGGTCGGGATGTCTTCGTCTTCCTCCTCTTACTCTTCTTCCTTGGGTTAGTCGGTTCCCGGGGTCCATGAGTCGAACTCCGTAAGTCCTAGGGTAGAGGTAGTTAGTTCATCCTTGGGTGGCATGCCCCCGGAGGACATGAAGGCCTTTGCTGCCCTCGAAATAATGAGGTCATGGCATGACATAGACTCAGTGGTGACCAAGGAACTCTTAGGACCGATTCGGGATCATTATTGTATACCGAGGAGCTATGGGCTCCATGCTCCATCACCTGGTCAGCGTCCCTACGACCCATTTCCCGACAGGTTCGGGATGACCATATATGCCCTCGAGGTGGGATTGTGGTTTCCTTTGAATCCAGTCATTGAAGAGTGCCTTCGTGGGTAGGGGATTTCGCCGTCCCAAGTGGCACCTAACTCTTGGCGCTACATGGTGGCTTTCCTCGGGGAGTGTCATGGGGCGGGAATCGAGCCGACCCGAACACTCTTCCTAGACTACTTTCGTCTGTGCAAGGGGTGAGGAGGGTACTACTTGATTGCTCGCGGTGGGTTCAAGATCAGCGGTGCGCCCTCCAATAACAAAGGGTGGAAGGCTTGCTATTTTTTTGTGAGTCACAGTCGGGGGTGGGGATTTAGCATTGGATGGACTTCCCGAACCATCAACAACATTCCCCCATTTATTTTTGACGAAGAGACCGAGAATGTGGAATGTTTAAGGGAGATTTTGTCTTCCTCTTGGGTAATTAGGGGGATGATCGAGGAGTGGCTGGTCGAAGTGAGACTAAGCCCAGCCCCTAGGGGTACGGTCACCTTCATGTTTTGGAATGTTTACTTCGCTCTTGGTGTGACTTACTAACCGACTCTTTGTTTGCAGAAATGGTGAATCTCTAGGCACTAAAGGGGATGCCTCGTCCTAAGGTCACCACGCAACTGTCTCGGGAGTTGGGGTGTTCTGGCCCCGGGGATACTTCGAAGAGGAGCATGCTTAAGAAGAAGTCAGGGTTGCTGGAAGCTAGTTGGTCAAAGAAAATGGCAAAGACGGGGACTCGGAAGATGTTCGAGGGCTTGGTGATCCAAGAGAGGGCAGCCCAAGGGGTATTTGAGGTGGGGGTTGCCCCTTAAGGTGAGGGCTTGGCAGGTGCGAAAGGAAAGGGGGGCATCGCATCATCTGGTGATGACCCTCTGGGAAAATCGTCAACTCGTCCGGAGTCAATGAGGGATTTGTGCCGCATTTGACCCCATTCTAAGGCTGAGTCGTTTCAAGCCTTGAGTATGGCCAACCTCCCAGAGGGGGAGCCGAGAGCTCCCTATGCCTCGCGATGAGGGGTGCTCCAACCGGTGTTAGCGAAGTAGCTCTACTACTCTCCTTCCGTGGTGCTGATGGATCGGGCAGCCAAATCTCTTGTTTGGGTAAGTAAAGGCATTTCTTCTCCTTTTTTTTTCTATCTGCCTACGAATTCTGATGCTAATCCTTATGCAGGGTCAGCATTACACCGTGGCATTGATCGACTATGTCTATGATGCCGGCCAGGTGATCGAGCGCTTGGGGGAAGCAAACTCTAGCCTCCGCCGAGAGATCAAGTAGCTAACGGGTGGGCACGATTAGGAAGTTGTGGCCACGGCTGAACAGCACACCTCGGAGTTGGAAGCCGAGGTGAGCCGTCTGAAGGCCGAGTTGAAGGAGAGTCGGGTCCGCGTCCGGACGCTGGATGATGAGCTGTTGACTCTTTCTCGGGATTTTGAGGCCACTAGGACCTTTTCCTGGGCCACTGAGGAGGCTCTAAAGGAGGAGCACCTGGTGGTGCCTGAGACGATCAAGGAGGCGATTACTGAATATAAGAAATCTCCCGAGTTTGAACTCGATTTGTAGAGGTCAGGGCAACTGACATACGAGTTCGGATATCGGGTTACCTTTGTTTGCTTTCGCGTGAAATACCATGACCTAGAGCTGGAGTCAGACCCCTTTACTGACCTATTGGAGGATCAAGGCATCGAGATACCGGTAGAAGTTCCCTTTGACAATAGCCCAAAGGCTCCCCCGAACTGAGGGGTGTAATTTTTCTTTTGTTTTGGTCGGGTCAAGTTTTGGGCTGTAATGCCCCGATTGTAATATGAACACCTTTTTTATTAATGAAAATTATCTTTTTTTTAATCCCAACTCGACTTTTTACTTCTAGGGGTAAAACTTTTTCAGATTTGATGCGTTCCAAGTCCTCGCTAGGGGGCTCCCTCCCATGGTCTCGAGGTGGTAAGTTCCCTCTTGGACCACATCGCTGATTCGGTAGGGACCATTCCAATTTGGGGCAAGCTTTCCTCTTGCTCGGGTTGGGTCGCTTACTTCGGTCTTTCGAAGAACAAGGTTCCTGGCTTTGATCGGGCACGGGCAGACTCTGCAGTTATTCTCGTCGAAAATGTCAGTGCACAAAGTTGGGAATACCATCTCGGACAGGAGGATCGCTTCGGTTCCTAACACTGGACTAAACGGGGATTCTCTCGAAGCAGTCTTGGGAGTTGTCCATAGTGCCCATAGGACGCTAGGGAGTTCATCTACCCAGGCTCCATGAGCCCTTGTCACCCTCCTCTTGAGGCCTTCCAGAATTGTATGATTCATGACTTCGGCCTAGCTATTGGTCTGGGGGTGTACGACCAAGCTGAACTTTAATTATATTATTTAAGACTGACAGTAGGCTTTAAACTTTACATTGTTGAATTGAGTTCCATTGTCGGTGATAATGGCCTTTGGGATCCCGAATCGGGTGATGATGTTCCTCTACGTGAAGCCTTGGACTTGTCTTTCCATGATAGATGCTAGGGGTTCGGCTTCGACCCAGTTCGTGAAGTAGTTAACCCCGATTATAAGGAAACATTACTGCCCCAACGTTGGAGGGAAAGGCTCGAGGACATCAAGACCCCATTGGCGAAGGGCCAGGCTGCATCCACCAGAGTGAGGGGGACTGCGAGCTAGTGCTGTAACCGGGCGTGCCTCTAGCATTATTAGCATCGTTGCATGTATGACAAGGCATCTTAGCGCATGGTCAGCTAGTAATATCCCTGCCTAAGGACCTTGAAGGCCAGTGTTCGATCGCTAATGTGCTCCCCACAGATGCCCTCATGGAGTTTGGTGAGGACCGTCTCGGCCTCAAGTGGTGCAAGGCAGCGTAGGAAGGGTTGAGAGAAGGCTCTTTGGTACAACTTTCCATTGATCTCGCAACACCAGGCCTGGGTTCATCTTAGTCTTCGCGCAGCAGTTAGGTCATCGGGTTGCATCCCATTTCTCTTAAAGTGGAGGATTTCCTCCATCCAATTTGGGGTGACCTCGGTCTTAGCAACATCCCGAGTCGGCACCGTTGGGGCCATGAGGAACTTAGTTTTTGAAGGAGCTCCTTCATGGCTGCGAGCGAAGGCTAGCTTGGCTAAGGCATTGGCTTGCACATTCTGTGTACGAGGTATCCTTGTAACCGAGAGGCAGTCAAAGTGGTTGGCGAGTTATCTTACTTCAGCTAGGTATAGCATCATGTTTGGATCTCGGGCTTTGTAACTCCCATTGATATTTCCCACCATCAGTTGAGAGTAGCTAAAGGCCTTAAGGTCGTGCACGTACATTTCTAGGGTGAGACGCAGCCCATGAAGTAATGCTTCGTATTCGGCCTCGTTGTTGGTGGCCTTGAATCGTAGCCGAAGTGCCCGCTCATAGGCTCCTCCGATCGGGCTCTTGAGGAGGAGTCTAGCCCCTGCTCCCTCGGCAATCGCCGATCTGTCCACCTACAGGGTCCAGGTGTGCTTGTCATGTCCTTGTTCAATAGCATGGTCCTCGGGGGTTAGTTCAGAGATGAAGTCGACCAATACCTGGGCTTTTATGGCCATCTTGGGGGCGTATTGGATGACGAATTCCTCAAGCTCGACCGACCATCTAAGCATCCAACCTGACGCGTCGAACTTCAAGGGGATTTGCTGTAGGGTTGGTCGATTATCACCTTGATCGTATGGGCTTGGAAGTATGATTATAGCTTTCGCGTCGTCTTTATCAATGTGAGGACCAACTTCTTGATCAGAAGATACCGCACTTCGGGTCCGGTAAGAATGTGATTGACATAGTAGATAGGTTGTTGTGCCACTAGCATTTCCCAAGTTAACACCGAGCTAACCGCTTGTGCTGAGGCTGCTAGGTAAAGACTGAGGATCTCACTCAGGTCGGGTAATGCGAGCCAAGGCAATTGTCTTCGGAGTCCATGTGAAGTTGTCGGCTTGTCGAACAACCCGGAAGAAGGGGAGGCACTTGTCTCTTAAACATGACATGAACCTGCTGAGCGCCACTAGATTTCTAATGAGGCACTACACTTCCTTGATCGAGCGTGGAGGCTGCATCTCTGTTACGGCTCAAACCTTTTCTGGGTTAGCTTCTATTCCTCTCTAATGGATGACAAACTCAAGGAACTTGCCAGAACGGACCCCAAAGATGCACTCGAGGGATTTAAGTGCATGTTGAATCGCTTGAGGGTTCGGAAGGTCTCGGCTAAATCAGTCATATGCATGCTCGCCGACCTACTTTTCACAATCATGTCATTGACGTATACCTCCATATTCCTGCCGAGCTATTGCTTGAACACCTCATTGACCATTCTCTGGTATGTCACCTCGGTGTTTTTCAGGCCGAAAGGCATCACCTTGTAACAATATACTCCCTTGTCAGTAATGAAAATAGTGTGCTCTTGATCTTGTGGTGCCATCCGGATCTGGTTGTAGCTTGAAAACACGTCCATGAACGTGAGAAGTTCAGAACCCATAGTGGCATCCACCAGCTGATCTATTCTTGGGAGCGCGTAGTAGTCTTTGGGGCATGCTCAGTTAAGATCGGCGTAGTCGACACACATCCTCTAGCTTCCATTGTGTTTCTTAATAAGGATTACATTTGACAGCCACTGGGGATATTTCACCTTGATTATGAACCCAGCCTCACTAAGGCAGTCTATTTCATCACTAATTGCCTTTTGCCAGTCAGGGGCGAACTTTCTTGGCTTTTGTTTCACAGGTTGTGCCTCGGGGTGGATGTTGAGGTGGTGCTGGGCTGCCTCTAAATTGATTCCAAGCATGTCTTTTGGGGACCAAGCAAACACATCGGCGTTTTCCTTCAAAAAATCAATGAGCTGGACCTGGTTCGCTTCAGGGAGCATCATCCTGACTTTTATGGTCATGTCGAGTCGGTCCCTTCTCAAGGGGACTTCGACGAGCTGTTTAGTTGATCCTGAGTGTGTCAATATTTTGGCTTCATCACAAGGATCCAGGGTTTGCTGGGGTCGTAGCTTTTTCGGGAGAGCGACCGCCGTCAGATAGAACTACCTCAACTCCTTGGGATCACTTCGGGCCACCCCGACTCTTGTTGACATTAGAAATTTGATGGCTCGGTGGTAGGTAGAAACCACTACTCTCAATTTGTTGTGTGTTGGGCGACCGAGGATGGTGTTATACGCAGAAGGAAGATCGACTACCATGAAGGTGGTCATTGCCATCTTGGCTCTTGGCTCTTCCCTGATGGTAACAGGGAGGATAGTGGTCCCGAGTGGGAAGATGGAATCCCCCATAAATCTGGTAAGCGCCGATGCCATAGAGGTGAGGTCTTCATTAGTTAGGCTGAGATTTTTGAAGGCATCAAAGTACAGCACGTCGGCAGAACTCCCGGTGTTGACCATCACTCTCTTTACCTGAGCTTTAGCGATTTAGATGGAGATTACCAAAGCGTCGTCATGGTGGGAGCATTCAACTTCTTTGATTCCGAAGGTGATTTTGGATTCAGATTCAGGTATGGGGCACTTCTCCATCGTGCTTCGAGCGTAGGCCTTCCTTGCCATTGTGCTGCTACCCCCAGAAGCCGGTCCATCGACGATGATGTCGATTTGCTTCTCGATGGGGCCCCCGGGGCATGGCGATGCTTCACTCGCTTCTTGAGGTAGCGCTCAAGGTGACCTCTTCGGATCAACTCCTCAATTTGATTCTAGAGGTTGTGATAGTCTTCCGTATCATGATCGTAGACCCGGTGGAACCTGTAATATTTAGATGATCCTTGTGAGTAGCTTTCAAGGGGTTGGGTTGTAGTAAGAGTCCTTTCTCTCTATTTTGGAGAAAGATCTCGGTATGAGAAGTGTTCAGAGGCAGAGGCGGGGGTCTCGGGAGTAGCTGCTTATGATAGTCAGGCCTCCTCCAAGATCGTGTTGCTGATGACCCCAAGGTTGCCCCTCGGGCCTGTTCCACCCTCGACCTCTTGCCATTTTTGCGTCTTCCTGCCATTAGGGTCTCCGTAGTGATGTACTAATTGGCGCGTTGGAGCATCTCAAGGATGGTTGTGGGCGGCTTGTCGATTAGCAACCAAAAGAACCTTAATGGTCGCAGGCCCATCAGAAATGCTTGCATGATAAGGGAGGGATAAGCATCCGGGAACCCTCATATTTCAATGGTGAAGCACATGATGAATTGGGAAAGTGATTCATCCTCGCACTAGGATAATGCGAGGAGCATGGCCATGGAAGGCTTGGGTCGCATGCTGGTTAGGAAATTTTGCTCGAACTCCCTTGTAAGTCGGCTATAGTCAGCTAAACCACGCTTGCACTAGTCCTTTAAAGGTGGTCAGGAATGCTCGACACATCAGGGCGTCGGAAATGCCGTAAAGGGCCATTTGAGCCTGAAATGCGGTGATGTGTTCCGTTGGGTCGGAACCGCCATTGTATGCCTCTAGCGTTGGAAGTTTGAAGTTGAGCAGTATGGGCTTGTCCTGGATTTCTTAAGAAAAAGGGGATCCCCTTGAATTGCTTTTCCCAGTCTTGCCGTGCGACTTCTAGAATTCACGTTGGAACTCGTCTAGGCGATGGTTGACCATGGACAACTAGATCTTGAATGAGTATTCGGTTGAGTCTAATGATAAGGTGTGGGGCTCGAGGAGCAATCGTACGACTCGACGAGATGTAGGCGTGCTTTGTTCGAGGAGGTTCCTAGGGACTATGGTCTGCTCTCAGGCCTCTCTTGTCCCGACCTGTTCCACGTTTGGAATCTGCAGTGTCGGGTCGGTCGGGGGAGCCGCTAACTAAACGATCTGTCGAATGAGTGGGATGACCGTTTGCATCATTCCCGCTAAGGTTTATAGTTGCTTGGCTAAGCCAAGGAACGCCTTGGACAAAATGACCGAGGGTCCTAAAGTGTTTCCAGGAGGAGAGAGTCCCAGATCATTGAACAAGTGCTAGTAGTGATCCGGATCGACTCGGGATGCCTCCATCCCTGGGAACGGGGAGGGGCTGCTCTCCGAGTCTGAAAGGGAGGTGAACAATTGGTGGTTCTCCTTCAGGGTGAGCTCCTACGGGACATTCCTACGACATCAGCCCTCCTTTTAGCACCAAAAATATTGGTGAACTCACACGCCATGGCCGAGGAGTTAGCATGACTTGGTCTGCGGGTCGTTGTTCGGAGTCACCAACGTTCGAGAGCGTCTCTCGGTCGATTGGAGGTAGTATCGAGGTCGGGCTCGATTAGGGGTCGAGGTGGCCACTACTTGAACGTGGGATCGAGCTGGCTCGGGAGTGGCCGCGTCCCTGCACACAGACCCAGGTCAAGGGATTCCAGACTTGGGCCCCTCATAGATCAAGTTAGTGGTTTTCCCCCTATTTTTCTTCTCCCGTGGCCAGATGTCGGTCAAGGGCTTTTATACCGATGTCCGAGGGTTAGTCATACATGGATTTGGTGTGGCAGTCAACCCCTCGAGTGGCGAGTATGTACCTTCGTGCGGTTGTTGCCTGGTATGCGCGGAACGACGCCATGCGATGACATCCCGAGTTTTGTGGAATGGGACTTGCTAAGAGGATGCCTTCCTATATGGGCTTCAACTCGGTGTGGGAGGAAGGCGGTCCTTGTGCTGAGTCTGCAGGAGGATATCCGACGTGGCGCTTGGTCCATGTCGCGTGGGCCCACGTTCATGCTGGAGGTAAATCGTGACGTGGATCATGACGTGACCAAAATCCGAAATATACCTTATCGATAAGTCTTCATATTAAATAAGTGTTTTTTAATTTTTAAATTTCTCTATTCTTCTCTATTTGTCTCTCTTGTATGATTTCTTGATGCTTACATGATATCAGATATTTTTTATCATCAACACTCAGAGATTCATCATAATTTCACATTACAATGAGAGAATGAATGGGAGATGTCTATCAAATTTGTGTTGATATCTAGCTTTTGGACAGCTAGAATTGGAGATGCACATCGATCTTCTTATTTGGTTTTACGAACAACATTATTGTCTCATTGATAGCCTCTCTAATGTGCCTGCATTCTTATTTTCAGCACAGTCAAAGCAAAAGTGAGCTTTTAACCCTAACCATTCAAAGATAACTTTCTGAGCATTTCTTTTCTTACACATACGGAAACTGTCTTCCCAAAAGAAATATTATGCACAACAAATACCGATCTTGACAAACCTCATTATGCAAGAGTACTAAATCAGTAGGCCTACAATGTTGACATTAATACTTGCAATTAGGGGTCAGTGGCTAGCTCAAACACACCGATCTGCCTTATGCTTATTAGCTAGTAATGCATGTACTCGTGAAAGGCCAAGGAAGAAGGTTCATGAATATCAAACATAGATCATTGGCTCCGCAATTAATTTACACATAGTAGCAAATGACACTTAACAAAGAAGTAATTTTTTTTTCTAAAGGAAAGAAACTATATTAGCTTAACCAAAACTATAAAAAAACGGAGGAGTTAGAATCCTCCGAGGAAGACCAAAAAAAAGCAAACTTGGTGTGACTATGAGCTACAAGATTTAAGGAGCTATCGAAATGACAAAAAATGAATAATATTAACCAAGGAAACGAACTGCTGTACGTCAAGAAGTAAGGTTTGGAGTCCCTCCCTATTGAGTCGCTTCGGTAGAATTGATATAGTTGGATGAGTTGGAGGGAGTCGGTATATAATTTGAGGCGTTGCAGATTGAAGCAGTGTATCACAATTAAGCCTTACGGAAGAGAAAACTTTCTATGATGAATGGAAGCCCGATGGCCTACTCGAGCACATAAAAAAGACGATAGTCATTTGTGTCAGCGACAACACAAAGAAGCAATTATAAACATAATAACTAGCTCATAACAGAGCAGAAAGTCGAGAGATATTAAACATGCTAATGGTAACAAAGCAGCAACTTCACTGAAAGGTAAAAAATTAGCTAGTTGATGAATGATGACCAAGCAGGCAGAAGCTCGGATACTCCAGATTGCCAATCAAAGGACATACACAGTGAAAATATGACTCCCTTCGAAATATATATAATGGATAAAAATTAAGCTCAATGGCCAATAAAAAAAAAAAAAAGGTTCCATGTAGGCAACCCTAATATAGCTGGGACATCACAGCTTATTGTTGCTCATATAACCTAGAAAAATAACTGAAACTGGAGACTTGCAGTTGCAACTTAACAATGAAATGAGATTTGATCGTATAGCAAGAGAGGCTGACATAAAATGTTAATTATTTTACAAATCAGAAAGAAGAAGGGATGTGAGAACATCTGCATGGCTTAATGATATGTACTCATTGCAAAGTTAAGCCCATTGAACTTTGCCAAAAATAAAATTGAAGCCCTATGACATTTCAAAGAAAAGAGATGAAGCAATAATAATAATAATAATAATAATAATAATAATAATAATAATAATAATCCATTTAAATAATTGTGGATATGTCTACTAAGACTAATTATCAGCACCATACATCATCATATATTCTAATAGGTGGGGATCATTAAAGGAAAAGATGTTACAAGTAATCAAGAGACAATTAGTATGACATCTCAGTAAGCCCCTAAACTGCATTAATCAGATAACAACTACACTCTAACAAGTAGACGCATCGTTAATACAGTTGTAGTAGGTAACAAGTCTACTAATCATCAACATGGTTAAAACGTTTCGCCTTCATCATCTACAAAAATCTTAAGACAACAACAACCTGGCACGGCTAACAATGTTGAGTCTTTATGAGAATTTTACATTGTAAATGAGAATGTCCTGAAAAATATTAAACCCTTCTCGCTGCTATTTTCAAGAATTTATGTTCTTAAATTCTTCACTTTGGAGTGAATGTATTCGAAGAGAAGCCCATCGGGCACATACCCATTTCCAGTGTCTTATGTTTTGCAGGATTTCACCTAAGACCATCTTTCATTTCATTTCTCATGAAGCCACTCGTTTAGCTGGACGAGGACCTCAGCAACAGCAGGGCAATCTAGCACAGCAATACCATCAAAACAAATTAATATTATTTATAATTAGATAAGATATATAATAAAATTAATTAGATTTTGACGATAAATATTGGTCAATAAAAAAAATTCATTTAAAGTAAGATTTCTTAAGGGAAGCAAGTAGGAACTTTCATAATAACTTATCATAAACCCTCTGTTCTCGTCTATAAATAGATAAGACTTCTAAAGATTGGATTACAATTTCTCTTTCATCCCCTCCTCAATTTCTATTACAGATTGATAATGATTTTAGATCTAAAGATGGTGCCCTTACATATTTCATATTTCATATGTACGCATCGTAAAACCAGATTTATTGTTATTTGATACCAGATTTATTATTATTTGATTTTAATTTTAGCATAAAAGATTATAAATTATTTTTACATTACATATAGTATATAACAGTTTTTATATTTATGATTGATATTAGGGTCTAGGTTCTAAAATCAAATACTTAAGATCAATTGTTTTTATCGATCTATATTTCTATCTATTCTGTTTTGTCGTCTGGCGGCAGCGGCTGCCCCGAGCAACGTGCGCGCCGCAACAACCGTGCACACAGTCTGCAGCCACACAGGCAGCCGCGCGCACACACCAAGCGGTGGCCGGGCACTGGCAACAGTCGCGCACGCCGCCGCACGGGCGGCCGCGCGAGGGAAGAACCCGCATCCAGGCGGTGGCCGCACGGGCACAGGCTGCACCCAGGCGGCAGTCGCGCGCGGGCAGGCCGCGCCCAAGCGACGGCCGCGCGCCGGGAAGGTGCTACAGCAGGGGCCGCAGACTCGGCGGCCACACGCAGGCAACAGCCGCGCGCGTGCATAGGCAGCGCTGCGGCGGCGGCGCAGGCAGCTAGAGATTTTGTCAAATTACAGTTTTGCCCTTTATAAATTTATTAATTCTAATTTATGTCCTGTCAATATATTTACAGTTTTACCCTTATAAAATTGAGAATTCTAATTTATATATTCAATTATAAAATTAATAAATATGATTTATTATAATTGTGATTGAATTTGATCATGATTGTATTTTTGATTATTTGATTAGATTTAATTTTAAAAAATTATAAATTACGGTTTACTTTTATAGTTTTCTCATGTGACTTATTGATTATATTTTTACATATGGTAAATAAAATTTAATTATTATTCTTAGATATTTAATTTGTTATTCACATGTATATATTTAAAATTATGAGATAATGTTTATCTTTCACATTATTTATATATTATCATGATTATCATATGAGTTTTTTCTTTTGTTAATTAATGTTTAATAATTATTATGATTGTTATTTTATTATTGAACTATTTAGTATAAATTAAATTAAAAAATTTGATGAATATTATTTGTAATACATCTCCTTGAGTTTCATCTAACTTGTAGCTATCAAAGTGGCATGGAATGACAAGCTTTTGGGATGTGAATTACAATAAAAGTTTTATCATTTGTAGGATATTTTAAATTATATTTTATATTATTGTATTGGTCTTGTAGCCACCAAAGTAACCTAGACCAATAACTTATAAAATAAAATGAAGGAATTAGTCCTAAATGATATTAAGAAAATAATATTCACGATGACACACATAATTAGGAGATTTAGATAATCCCAAAGGAGAATCTATTTCAAATAATTATGTGATGGGGTAGGATAATATCGTTTTGGATATCATTATAGTTTAGGGTTATATACACAAAGGTAATAATACTATTCCACAAGGAGATATCAGTCCTTCATAGATGATCTTGAGTAAACACTACATATGTCAATATTTCACTCAAAAGTGAAATATAGATGATATCAATAGTTCATCATATTTTAAAAAACTCAAAGTATTAATATCATTTTGTATTTTTATAGTGGTACTTTCGTTTATACATTGTTATGCTTCTAGTGTCCCTATACTCTCTAGATCAAATTATTCAAAATGATTAGAGCATGTGCAATTTACATTGGGCGTATTAGATATTGACTTAACATTGTTTGTTGAAAAGCTTGCAGACTTGATTAATTAAAGTATTGTGAAACAAGTTAATGAAATGAAGGCTTGGAAAAGATCTAATAGGTTTAGTTTAATGTTTATAAGAATGATGATCGTAAATAACATAAAGACTTTATTACCAATTGCAACTAACATACGAGAATATTTAAAGGTTATTGAAGACATATTTAAATCTACTGATAAGTCATTGGCTGACACACTAATGAAAGAACTGACTATGGCTCAATATGATGGCACTTGAGGAATTTAAGATCACATCCTCAATATGATTGATAAAATTGTAAAACTTAAAACATTAGGTATGAATGTTGACGAGTTTTTCCTCGTGCAGTTCATCTTAACTCTTTTCCTTCTCAGTTTGGCCCATTCAAGATTCACTATAATACAAATAAGGATAAGTGGGACTTGAATAAGTTAAATAGTATGCGTGTTTAAGAAGAATTGAGATTAAAGTAGGGAAGCTCATATAATGTCATTATTGCTACTCAAGGAGTTGGTAACAAGAAAAGAAAATCGAAGCATCACCCATCAAAGAAATTTGTCGAGTTTGGAAATATTAAACAAACTAATGAAAAGAAAGCTTTTACAATAAAGTGCTTATTTTGTAGCAAGAAAGAACATGTGAAGAAGGGTTATATTAAACGTAAGATTTGGTTCGAAAAGAAAGGTATTAACTCAACCCTTGTATGTTTCGAATCAAATATTACAAAAATTCCTTCTAATACTTAGTGGATTGATTCTGGTACTTCAACTCATGTTACCAATAATATGTAAGGATTTCTTTTAATCAGGAAATTAAAAGAACATGAAAGATTCATTATTAAGGGAAATCGTCTCAATAATGAAAGATGTTTTATATTGTAGCATAGACGATTGAGGCATATCTCTAAGGAAAGAATAGAAAGATTAGTGAAGGATAATATTTTGGAACATTTCGACTTCATTGATTTTGATGTTTGTATAGATTGTATTAAGGGAAAGCAAACTAAACATATAAAGAAAAATGTTATAAGAAGTAAAAAACTCTTTGAAATTATTTATACCGATATCTGCCGACCACTATATATTCCTTGTTTTAGTGGAGAAAGGTATTTCATCACATTTATAGATGACTTGTCTAGATATGACTATGTTTATCTAATATATGAAAAATCTCAAGCCGTTGATACTCTTGAAGTGTATAAAAATGAGGTTAAGAGACAATTAGATAGAAAAGTTAAAATTATCAAATCGGATAAGGGTGGTAAATTTTATGGCAGATATGATGAATCCAGTCAGAATATTGGTCCTTTTACTAGATTCATAGAATAACGGGGTATTTATGCTCAATATACATTACCAAGTGTGCTACAACAGAATGATGTTCCTGAAAGACAAAATCGTACTCTTATGGATATGGTTAGGACCATGATGAGTTATTCCTCTATATGAAGCTCTTAGGATAGCTATGTACATTTTGAACATGGTTCCTAGTAAGTCGGTTCATCAACTCTATTTAAGTTATGAATTGGTAGGAAGCCCAGTCTAAGATATTTACATATTTGAGAGTGTCCTACAAAGATGTATTCAATCTACATGAAAGAAAATTTGATCCAAGAACTATTTTTGGATATTTTATTAGTTATCTAGAAAAATCGAAAGGATACAGATTTTAATGCCCTAATCATAGTACGAGGATAGTAGAATCTGGTAATGCAAGATTCTTAGAAAATGGCAAAATCAGTGAGAGTAAAAAAAATCTCGAATGATCAATTTTGATATTGAGGAGATTCAGATTAATTCTCCTATATCATCTCCTATTCGAGAAATTATTATTCCTTAAATCAATGAGAGTGTTGACGAGGGTGAACAATAAAATAACATCGATGAACTCTCACATAACGTTGATGTCGCCGTTGATGATCTTGTAGAACAATCACAATTGGTAACTTTGAGAAGATCTTAAAGGAAAAGGAAACATATCATTTTTTATGATTATGCGGTATATCTACAAGAATTAGATTATGATATATAAATAAAAGAGACCCCTTATCTCGTTTTCACAAGCTATAGAAAGTAACGATTATAAAAAATGGTATAAAACAATGAAATAAGAGTTAAAATCAATGATCCAGAATGGTGTTTGAGAACTTATTGAATTGCCCAATAATTGTAGAAGAGTCAGTTGTAAATATGTCTTTAAGACAAAACGTGACTCAGTGGGCAATATCGAACGATATTAGGCCAGACTTGTGGCTAAAGTTTTTCTCAGAAAGAAGGCATCGACTATAATGAAACCTTTTTTCCAATTTCTAAAAAGAACTCGTTGAGATTCGTTATAGTCTTAATAGCTCATTATGATCTTGAGTTACATCAGATGAATGTGAAAACAACATTTCTGAATAGGGATATAGATAAGGAAATCTATATGGAACAACCTGAATGATTCATAGAAAAGGGAAAAGAAAGTTGGGCTTGTAAACTTAAGAAATTCATTTATGACCTTAAACAAGCTTCTAGACAATGTTATATAAAGTTTTATGATACTATTACTTCGGATTTAAGGAAAACACTGTTGATCAATGCATATATCTGAAAGTAAGTAGAAGCAAGTTTATTATATTAGTCTTATATGTGGATGATATTGTACTTGTTAGTAGTGAACTTAGTTTATTATACAAAAACAAAATATTTCTCAACAAGAACTTTAAGATTGTTGATACGAATGAGATAACCTATGTTATTGGCATTGAGATATTCAGGGATAGATCTCAAGGATTATTAGGTTTGTCTTAGAAAGGATATATTAATCGTTTCTTGGAGAGATTTAATATGCAACTTTGCTCAGCCAATAATATACCTATTACTAAAGGTGAAAAATTTAGCCAAAACTAATTTTTAAAAAATGACTTAGAAAAGAATAAAATAAAGAATATTTCTTATGGATGTATAATTGGAAATCTCTTATATGCTCAAATCTATACAAAACCATATATTAGTTTTGCAGTTGCAATGTTAGGTAAACATCAAAGCAACCCAAGAATGGAACATTGAAAAGCTACAAAGAAAGTAATGAGATATCTATAGGAGATGAAAGACTATATGCTCACATACAGGAGATCAGATCATCTTGAAGTGATGGGATATTCAGATACTAATTTTGCAAATTGCCTCGATAGTAGGAAGTCCACTTCAGGATTTATATTCATGTTAGCTGGTGGGATAATTTTTTAGAAAAGTGCAAAGCAATTGCTTATTACATTATCAACAATGGAGGTTAAATTTATGACATGCTTTGAGGCCACAAATCAAGCTTTATAGTTGTGAAATTTTATCTCAGGACTTGTGTGGTCGACTTAATTGCCAGGCTGCTAAAGAGATTTTTTGATAACACCACAGTAGCTTTCTTCTTTAAGAATGACAAGTACTCTAATGGTTCTAAGCATATCGAGATAAAGTACTTAGTAGTTATAAAAAGAGTCTAGAAACAATAAGTGTCAATTGAGAACTTGAGTACCACTATAATGATTGTTGATCTATTTATCAAAACTTTATAATGTAAAATATTTAAAGAACATATTCTTAGATGGGGCTTGTGAGCAAGTCATAAAAGATATAGTGATGCATGTTTAGGTGGATGCTATTATTGATTTTTTTTTGCTTAATTAAAATTATTTGTTTCTACTATTCTATTTACATTTATGTTTATACATATTATAGTTGAATATAATAACACGATTGTTTTGACAAGATAAATTACAAGGGTTATTATGAACTATATTAGGAAAGATTAGCAATGTTGTGGTACATAGAAGGGAGTATGACATTGATGATATACAACCGTTATAACTCGCATTGATAGTTGGACTTAATATAATATTATTATATTTATTAGATTTATTGGCTTATTTGTAAAATTCATGGCCATGTATAAAATACTTTTCAAAATTCTTTGAAATCCAATTAGGTAAAAAAAATTTTAAGTAAATTTTATTTTATTTATTTTAATTTTGAATATCTTTTATATCTTATCAATTAATGGGCCAAGTAAGATAATGTTAGATTTTGTTACCCTTAATAATTGGATAAATATATAATGAAACTAATTGGATTCTAATGACAGATATTAGCCAATAGAAAAGAAGTTCATTTAAAGTATGATTCCTTAGGGGATGCCCTTGATGGGAGGAACTCTCCTAATAACTTATCCTAGACTCTTTGCTCTCGCTTATAAATAGACAGGACCTCTAGGGACTAGATGATCGATGTTGTGTATCTCGTAGAGGACACAGTTGAGTGATTACAATTTCTCTCTTAACCCTCTTGAACCATCTTGAACCATCAATCTAAGTGGTCTTGTGAAAGGATAAGAAGAGAAGAGAATAAGAGTCTAGTTCTCCTTATAGATTGTCAACGATTTTAGATTTAAAGATGGGTGCCCTTATAGATCTCTTAGAGATCATTTTCAGATAACATCAAAAGGTACACATCGTAAAAACAGATCTAATATTATTTGATTTTAATCTTAGCATAAAAGATTATTTTCGCATTACATATAGCATATAACATTTTTTATACTACACTATGCCCATTAATATAAAAATCAAAACTTTTCTAACTATGAAGATCTTCTAAACTTTTCAAGACAAAAGAACAAATATTGTAGGAGTAAGAAGCACCACATCAAACAAAAAATGAAGATACCGCAGACCATAGTTCCTAGAGAGATTTGCTAGATCCCACAACAACCTAAAAGATTCTATATGTTCCATGAAACTTATATCATGGTACTCACCAAGAATCATTCAATTAAAAGACTATGCCACATCACTAAATCTTGTCCATCCTTAGAAAGAAAAGAATCCAACAAGAAACCTCCTAATCTATACGTCAAAGCAAGAAGCAAAAAGGTGTCGAATAAAGACGATAAGAAAAGAAAATTAACCATAATGCCACTGCACCATGACAAATCAAACTGCCCTTTCAAACTAATTTGATGCCCAACTCGATTTTCTCACAAGAAAAAAATGGTGAACGAATTGGAGATCACCAAATCAGGGTCTCACTCAAGCTCTTGATATCACCAAAATTGCACAAGAGGAGGGCAAGATGAATGCGGGTAGAGCTCACAACTTTCCCCTTCATCCCACATCAAAGAAGAAAAAAAAGAAGAGAAAGAAACCCAAGAAACTCAAGGAAGACGAGAAAGGTTCTACTTGGGAGGGATCGAACTTTGTGTCACCCCCAATCATGGTCAGGTTCTTCTCCATCGGTATCGATCGATGGAGATGAGAAGCTCATGGGCACAATAACGGTATGGGAAATTGTAACCCGAGGGGTGGGTACGAATGACACAAAAGACCATGAGGCATACTTGATGGACGGTTGTGATTTCGCGGGCCGACTCGTTTGGCTGTCATGAGCAGAAACGTGAAGCATTAATGGTGAGGTGGGCTGGTCATATTCTTATATGCAGAACAAAGGAACATAAATTGAGTTCAAGCTTGATGGTTACAAAAGACAAGCTTTGTTATGCTATATGTAATATGTAAAGAATCTTTTATGTTAGGATTGAAATCAAATAATATTAGATTTGATTTTACGATGCGTACCTTTTGATGTCATCTAAAAAAGATCTCTATGTGATTTGCAAGAGCACCGTCTTTATATCCAAAACTATTATTAATCTGCAAGGAGAACTATATCCTTCTCTTCTCTTCCTATCCTTTCATAGGACCACTTAGATTGATGGTTCAGGAAGGGTTGAGAGAGAAACTATAATCCCTCAACTGCGTCCTCTATAAGATATGTAACATCGATCATCCAATTCCTAGAAGTCCTATCTATTTATAGGCGAGAGCATAGGGTCTAGGATAAGTTATTAGAACATTCTCCCACTTGGCCCATTAATTGGTAAGATATAAAAGATATTTAAAATCAAAATAAATAAAATAAAATTTGTTTGAAAATAATTTTACCAAATTGGATTCCAAAAAAATTTTGAAAAATATTTTATGCATGATCATGAATTTAAAAAATAAACTAATAAGTCTAATAAACATAATCATATTATATTAAGTCTAACTATCAATGTGAGTCATAGCAGTTATATATCATCAATGTCATACTCCTTTCTATATATCACAACATTGTCAGTCTTTCCTAATATAGTCCAAAATAACCATCGTAATTTGTCTTGTCAACACAATCATGTTATTACATTCAACTATAATATGCATAAACATAAATGTAAATAGGATAGCAAAAATAAATAACTTTAATTAAGTAAAAAAAATATCAATAATAGCATCTACCTAAACATGTATCACCATATCTTTTATGGCTTGCTCATAAGCCTCATTTTAAAAATAAGTTTTTTAAATATTTTACACTGTAAAGCTTTAGTAAATAGATCAAAGTGGTGCTTAGGTTCTCAATTGACATATGTTGTTTTTGGACTCTTTCTCTAACCATCAAGTACTTTATCTCAATTTGCTTGGAACTACTAGAGTACTTGTTATTCTTAGAGAAGAAAACTACTACGATATTATCACAAAATATCTTCAATAGCCTGACAATTGAGTCAACTACACCAAGTCCTGAGATGAAATTTCGTAAAAGCTTGATTTGTGGCCTCAAAGCATACCACAAATTCAACCTCTATTATTGATGATGTAATAAGCAATTGCTTTGTACTTTTCCAAAAAATTACCCCACCAACTAACATAAATACAAATCCTGAAGTGGATTTCCTATTGTCAAGGCAATTTGTAAAATTAGCATTTGAATATCCCATCACTTTAAGCTAATCTGATCTAATATATGTAAGCATATAAACTTTTGTCTCCTGTAGATATCTTATTACTTTCTTTATAGCTTTCCAATGTTCAATTTTTGGGTTGCTTTGGTATCTTTCTAGCATTGCAACTACAAAACTGATATATTATCTTGTATAGGTTTGAGCATATAAGAGACTTCCAATTGTACACCCATAAGGAATATTCTTCATTTGATTCTTTTCTAAGTCATTTTTAGGCATTAGTTTTAGCTAGATTTTTCATATTTAGTAATAGATATATCATAGGCTGAGAAAAGTTACATATTAAATATATCCAAGATATGATTAATTTTCTGAAACAGTCCTAATAATCATTTAGATTTGTTCCTGAATATCTCAATGCCAATAACATAAGCTACCTCATTTATATCATCTATCTTAAAGTTATTGTTGAGAAATATTTTGGTTTCGCATAATAAACTAAGATCACTACTGGCAAGTAAAATATCATCAACATATAAGACTAATATAATAAACTTGCTCTCACTTATCTTTAAATATATGCACTGGTCAATAGTGCTTTCCTTAAATCCAAAGGAAGTAATGGTATGATGAAACTTTATATACTATTGTCTAGAAGCTTGTTTAAGATCATAAATAGATTTCTTAAGTTTATAAGCCCAACTTTATTTTTCATTTTCTATGAATCATTCATGTTGCTCCATATAGATTTCCTCATCTAGATCCATATTCAGAAATGTTATTTTCACATCCATCTAATATAACTTAAGATCATAATGAGTTACTAGTACCATGACGATTCTCAACGAGTCCTTTCTAGAAACTAGAGAAAAAGTTTCATTGTAGTCGATGCCTTCTTTATGAGAAAAACATTTGGCCACAAGTTTGGCTTTATATCATTCGATATTACCCACTGAGTCACGTTTTGTCTTAAAGACCTATTTACAATCGACTCTTTTATAATTATTCGGTAATTCAACGAGTTCTCAAACACTATTCTGGACTATTGATTTTAACTCTTCTTTTATTGCATTATGCTATTTTTTAGAATCATTACTTTCTATAGCTTGTGAAAATAATAAAAGATCTCTTTTTATTCCTATATCATAATCTGATTCTTATAAATATATCACAAAATCATCAGAAATGGTATGTTTCATTTTCTTTAGAGATCTTTTTAAAGATACCAATTGTGATTGTTCTACAAGATCATCAATGATGGCATCAACGTCATATGAGAGTTCATCGATGTTATTTTGTTGTTTACCCTCGTTAATTCTCTTATTGATTTGAGGAACAATAATTTCTCGAATAGAAGATGATATAAAAGAATTAACCTGAATCTCCTCAATATCAAAATTAATCCTTCGAGATTTTTCACTTCCACTGATTTCATCATTTTCTAGGAATCTTGCATTACCAGATTCTACTATCCTCGTACTATGATTAGGGCAATAAAATTAGTATCTCTTGGATTTTCCTGGATAACTAATAAAATATCCAGAAATAGTTCTTGGATCCAATTTCCTTTCATATGGATTGAATACTCTTATCTATGTAGGACACCCAAAAATATGTAAATGTCTTAAACTAAGCTTCCTCCTACTAGTTTATAACTCAAATGGAGTTGATGGAACCAATTTACTAAGAATCCTGTTCAAGATGTATATAACTAGCTTCACCCCACATTAACTCAAGTATAAAGGAATAACTCATCATGCTCCTAACCATATCCATAAGACTATAATTTCGTCTTTCAGCAATACCATTTTGCTGTGACACACCTGGTAATGCATATTGAGCATAAATATCCCATTATTCTAAGAATCTAGTAAAAGGACCAATATTTTGACTGGATTCATCATATCTGTCATAAAATTCATCACCCCTATCAAATATGATAATTTTAACTTTTCTATCTAATTGTCTCTCGACCTCATTTATGTACACTTCAAGAGTGTCAACGGCTTTGAGACTTTTCATGTATTAAATAAACATAGTCATATCTGAATAGGTTATCTATAAATGTGATGAAATATCCTTTTTCACTAAAACAAAGAATATAAAGTGGTCCGTAGATATCAATATGAATAATCTCAAGGAGTTTTTTACTTCTTGTGGTATTTTTTTTATATGTTTAGTTTGCTTTCCCTTAATGCAATATATATAAACATCAAAATCAGTGAAGTCTAAATGTTCTAAAATATTATCCTTCGCTAATCTTTTAATTCTTTTCTTGAAGATATGCCTCAATCGTCTATGTCATAGTATAGAAGATCTTTTATTATTGAAACTATATTTCAATCCAATACTTGATTGCAAGGTGAATAATATCTTTACAAACTCAAGATTCAAATTAATTCTATATAAATCACACAGAATTATAGAACTAACTTTTATTAAATCATAAAATATACTGAGTTTGCCACTACCAAAAGAAATATAATATCCTAACTCATCAATTCTAGAAATTTCTAGAAATAGTAGAAACATAAATGTGTCAATAGGATCCATCAGATGACCCATCTCTAGGCATAGACGATAAGTTCCAATTGATATGACTTTCGCTTTAAGATAATTTTTTATAATAATGAATCTTTTATGTTCTTTTAGTTTCCGAATTGAAAGAAATCCCTGTATATTATTGGTAACATGAGTTGAAGCACCAGAATCAATCCACTAAGTATTAGATGGAACTTCTGTAATGTTTGATTCGAAACATACAAAGGTCGAGTTTATACATTTCTTTTTGAACCAAGTCTTGTATTTAATACAGTCATTCTTCACATGTCCTTTCTTGCTATGAAAGAAATATTTTACTATAGAAGCTTTCTTTTCATTAATCTATTTAACATTTTCAAACCTGACAAATTTATTTGATGGATGATGCTTTAATTTTCTTTTCTTGTTACCAACTTCTTAAGTAGTAGTCATGATATTATATGAATTTTTCTGCTTTATTCTCAATTTTTCCTAAACACATATACTAGTTAACTCATCCAAGTTCTACTTATCCTTATTTGTATTATATTGAATCTTGAATGAGCCAAATTGAGAAGGAAGAGAGTTAAGAATGAACTTCATAAGAAAAGTCTTTATTTCATTAACTTATTCTATAGTACTTTCATCAGTCAAGTCTATATGTCTTTCAACAAATAATACTAAGTCAAGATCTAATACGCCCAGTGTAAATTGCACATGCTCTAACTATTCTGAATAATTTGATCCAAAGAGTACATAGATACTAGAAGTATAAGAATGTATAGATGGAAGTACCACTGCAAAATATAAAATAACATTAATGCTTTGAGTTTTCAAAATTTGATGAACTATTGATATCATCTATATTTCATCTTTGGGTGAAATATTGACATATCTAGTATTTACTCAAAATTATTTATGGAGGATTGATATCATCCTTGTAGAATAGTGTTGTTACCTTTGGGTATACAACCTGAAGTAGATTCTCCTTTGAAATTATTTAAATCTCCTAATTATGTATGTCATTGTGAATATTATTTCCTTGGTGTCATTTAGGACTAATTTCTTAATGTAATTTTATAAGTTATTGGTCTAGATGGTGGCTACAAGACCAATATAATAATATAAAATATAGTTTAAAATATCCTATAAATGAAAAGACTTTTATTGTAATTCATATCCCAAAAACCTATCATCCTAGGCCAATTTGGCAACTGCTGGTCAGATAAAACTTAGGGAGATGAGTTACAAATAATATTCACCAAATTTCTTCCATTTAATTTATGTTAAGTAGTTCAATAATAGAATAATAACTATAATAATTATTGAACATTAATCAGCAAAAGAAAAAACTCATATGATAATCATGATAACATATAAATCATGTCTTTATGTGAAAGATAAATATTATTTCATAATTTTAAATATATACATGTGAATAACCAAATGAATATCCAAGAATAATAATTAGATTTTATTTACCATATATAAAAATATAATCAATAAGTCATATGAGAAAACTATAAAAGTAAATCATAATTTATATATTTTTTTAATTAAATCCAATCAAATAATCAAAAATATAATCATGATCAAATTTAATCATAATTTTAATAAATCATATTTATCAATTTTATAATTGAGGATATAAATTAGAATTCTCAATTTCATAAGGGAAAAACTATAAATATGTTGATAGGACATAAATTGGAATTACGAAATTTATAAAGTGCAGAACTATAATTTGATAGAACCCTAGCCTCGAGGGCAAACCTATAAATATTTCAAAAACCCTAATTTGCACCGTCATCGCCTACGCGGTTGCCGTCGGTGCGGTCGTCACCTGCGCATGACTACCACCACCATGGCACTTGCCTATGCCCGCATACGACTGTCGTCGCTTGCGCACAGCTGGCCATGGTTCTTGCCTGTGCATGGCCGTCGCTTGGGTGCGACCTACCTGCACACGACCATCACTTGTGTGCGACTGCTGCTTAGATGCAGCTCCTGCCCGCGTGCAGCCGTCGTTGGGGTGCGGCCTATGCCCACACACGATCGTTGCATGGGCGATTGTTTGCCCTCATGTGGTCATTGCTTGGACATGGGTTCTACCTGCGTGTTACTACTGCATGGGCGTGGGTTTTGCCCGCGTGTGGTCACTGCATGGGCGTGGTGCTGCCCTTGTGCGTTGATGCTACTATGACGCACACGTTGCCCAGCAATTGTTGTCGCTAGCAGATCCACTGGTTGTACGCAGTAAGGTCGATAGTGGTGCTACCATAGTGACCATGGCTACTTCACGATAATTGAACATCGTGTTACGAGAAATCTAACATCGCTTGCAAGCAAGCGGCAAGACAGAATAAATAGGAATATAGATCGATAAAATATGGATCATTCAAACATCGTAAACAAAAATAATATAATGTATTTGATCTCAAGAACCTAGGCTTTGATACCAACTGTAAGCATAAAATATGTAATATGTTATATGAAATGCAGAAATAATATTTTATGCTAGGATTGAAATCAAATAATATTATATATGATTTTACGATGTATACCTTTTGATGCCATCTGAAAAGGATCTCTATGTGATCTGCAAGGGCACCATCTTTAGATCCAAAACTATTGTCAATCTATAAGGAGAACTAGATCCTTCTCCTCCCTTCCTATCCTTTTATATGATCACTTAGATTAATGGTTCAGGGAGGGTTGAGAGAAGAACTATAATCCCTCAATTGTGTCCTCTATGAGATGCATAACATCGATCATCCAGTCTCTAGAGGTCCTGTATATTTATAGATGAGAGCAAAGGATCTAGGATAAACTAGTAGGAGAGTTCCTCCCATCAAGGACATCCCCTAAGGAATCCTACTTTAAATATGGACTTCTTTTCTATTGATCAATATCTTGTTATTAGAATCTAATTAATTTTATTATATATTTTATCCAATTATAAAGAGCCATAAAATCTAACAATAGCTTGTTATGACAATTTTGGTGTTGCATCCAAATAACAATCATAATAATTATGCATTCAAGAGGTTAAAAGTTTATATTTATAAAGATTTAACACACATAATAGCATATCTCTAATAATAAATCTTATTCTCCCATTAGTGTTGTGATCCTAAGATCCATCATAATTTAATTTATCATCTATAATTCGAGCAGTTCTATCTAATACCCATAGGACGTATCCCAAGACTTGCTTTAGACATAAGCTTCACAACAAAACTATAGAAGGAAGCTATTGTTCTACATACAAGTATGTTAAGCCCCGGTCGGTTGTTAAGGAAATAATAAACTTCATTATGAGCCTTCCAAAGGACCCAAGGCTTAATATAAATTAGGGCCCAACACATGAAGGTACTATCATCATAAACCCCTTTAGACAACCAAGCCCCTTTATTTCAGAAAGAAAAGTAGAATAGAAACCTGATCCTTTAGGACATCCAAAAAAATTAATGACAAAGTTACATTAGGAGAATGTATGTTCAACACCATAAAAATCACAACTTTGAGAACCATAAATACCCAACCACTCAAGTCTTTCTATTGTTGGAAGGCAACAATATAGTAACTTCAAACAAAACATCTTTTATCTTGGTGTAACCGAAAGCTAGCTGCCAAAGATAATATCACTCGTTCTAAACACAATCAAGCAATCGAGATTGCAAACAATGGAATGCAGATTTAGTAGTAACACTTTTTTTTGTCTTTCGAACATCCACATCCAAATGTCATCATCACTCAAATTAACATTCATAAATGTAGACATAAAATCCAAAATAACATTAAAAATATAATTATCTGAGAAAAGAAGAGTCAAAGAGCCATTTACGGTATGTTTAAATAAACCAAATTTTAAATTATCAAAAGACCTAAAAAAAAAAACCTCCAACTCCAACTCAGTTTGCTAAGCATAATCAATGATTCACCAAACCATACTCACCCCAACAACATTAACAAAAATAATATCCTTTTTCTTAAGATATTGTATAATTATCTTAGCCTAATGAGAAAACTTTTGCAAATATAAATCATGGATGCGAAGACCACTAGCATCCTTAGGAGAAATAACAATGTCCCATAAAATTAAATAGGTACCCCGAGTTTAATTTCCTTTTCTTCCAAAAACTTCCTAATAATGTAATTAATCTTATTAAGAACCATGTCAAGCACCCAAGTACCCACGAAACACTAAGAGCATGAAGAAAAATAGTATTAAGAACAGAGATAATGAGCATCACATGACCAACTTAACTAAGTAAAGAGCTTTTCTAGGAAACAAGTTTAGATTTAACATTTTGAACAATAGATTTATGAATAATGAAAGAAGCTCTATAAGAAGAGATATAACATTCATGATACTTAAATAAAAATCTACCCTCCTTGGTATAAAATCAATTATCAAATTTTCTTTTAGTATCCCAAACTAGTATATCTTAAAAAATAGCATATTTGTGGGTATTGATTTTTAAATTAGTCATAAAATTAAAAGATTTTTGACATGGTTATCAAGATTTAGATTTGCTTAAAAACATAGAAGTATATCATTGATGTACATAAAGTGGGTAAGTTTAAATGATCTTTTGAAGGAGAAGGGTGTAACAATATTATCCAAGGAGGCTTGGTTAAAGGAAAAAGAATAAAAAATTAATAAATCAAGATAAATAAATACGGGGATAGGGGGTCTTCTTATTGGATCCCCTTTGGTATGGAGATAGATTTAATTAATATTTTTTTCTAAGAACAATAATATTTCAGAAAAGCTTATCATGTGTCTTTTCAATATCGATCTTAATAAGAATTTAATAATCTCTTAGAATTATAAAGAGAGTGAGTGATTTCTTATACAATACAAATTTTATCATGAATACTTTTATTAGGTAGAAAAGTTGATTGCTACTTAGGGATAAGGGTAGGGAGCAGAGGTTTAATGTGAGATTGGCAAGGACTTTCGAAAGAATTCGATAATTGACATTGCATAGAAAAATAGGATGATAATATTTAATTTCAAAAATAGAATGAATATTTAGGAATGAATACTATGTAAGTCAGCTTTAATTAGGTGGAAGTCAAGCAAACTCATGAAAGGATTGAAAAGCCTACACTATAGTAGGTTAGATAATGTCTCATTAGGATTTATAAAATTCAACTGATTACCCGATCATAATTTTTATCCAACCCAAGAAAGCATAAGCAATTTGAGTCAAAAAGAAGAAAGGGGAGGTCAAACTCATACTCTCAATGTTGCTAATGCCTAATAGGAAGGAAGAGACCAAGCATCATGATACATAGCCTCCACTCCCCTTATTCCAAAGGTTGGAGTAAAAACTCATAAACTCATTATTATCAAGAATTAATATGCTAGCAACTTTAATATGCCTAATTTAATTCAACTAAAATGGACAGATATAATATTATCACAATATCTCATGTTAAGCTCATCAAAATTAATCCAATGGGTCTTAGCCTATGTTCACCACTTAATATTAAGCTGTTTAGTTAAGGTAAATATGCTTGTTCAGGTTTCAAGAAAACAAAGAGTAATGTGTTCATATTTAATGAGACTAACGCTAACATATTTGGTTTTAAAGATAGACATATCCATTTGGATGTCAAAGAAAAGATCTTTTAGTTTATCAAGCTGGTATCTATTCTAGGAAGAAAACATACCCCTTAAACTAGATATTCTATCAAACATAACTAATATATGAGAGGACGATTGATTCACTACCATCCAACTAAAATTGTGAAATAAGATACCAACACTTCTTATATTCAATCAAAAAATTTGAAACTTGAAATCATGTCCACAATTGTGACCAACCATATTAACTAGAATGGGGCAAAGAAGACTCTAAGACAATAAATCATATTAGAGGATTCAAAAGGATTTAACCAAGCGATGTTTAAAAAACTCTATCAAGATGAACTCAGATACGACCACCATCTCACCCTCTTATGATTATTGCACCATATAAAAAGAATGTCGACAAAATTAAGATTTTTCATATTTGCAACTGAAATAAGGTTTTGTAAAATATGTAGACAAGGGGCAAGAAAGAATTTTTCACCTCTTTCCTTATCCTTAATCGAAGAAACATAATTGAAATCATGCGCAACATATCACGAAAAAGAAATATTTCTATACTAGAAAGAGAATCCCAAACCAAATATAATCTAAAAGTGAGTTAGTTGCATAAATCATCGAAATCACCCAAGACACGCTATTACCAAATTGAACATCAACATGTAAAGCTTGGCTTTGGCATAAGAGAACTTGAGCATTAAGGCAATACTAGTTTCATACAATCAAAATACTCTCATACACTCCATTCACTAGTTGCAGGCTACTAGGCATTATTGACCAATATAGTGAACAAAATATAAGACATGATCTTTTAGCACGTGAGTCTCTTACAAAATCAAAAGATCAAATTGGTTAAAGTGTGATATATAATACAATCTATCCCTTACCACTCGCCTCCCTAACCCCATATAGTTCCAATTGAAAATATTCATGAACAAGGGGTGGGGAGGTAAGGAAAAGAAGAGTTTATAGTAGATTCACTACCATTTGGCTTTGCATGATCCTCCTTAGGAGGAGTCAGGCTTCCTAACCCAAGGCTTCTTCACTATGAGAACCTATGAAACCTCTTGTAGTCCTATCTTGGCCAACATATTAGATATATAAACCTCTTAAATTGGAACTGAGTATAGATTCTTCTAATTTTGAGAAGGGCAGAGTTTGTAGCTGATTCACTACCATTTAGCTTTACATGATTCTTCTCCTTAGGGGGAGTCTTAGCCTTGGCCAACATATTAGATACACCACCGGAGAAAGGCCGATTAAAACTAGAATCATGGGAAAATAATGAAACTATCAAGATCGAGGATTCAAGATCATGATTTCAATAATGCTTGGGAAAATAATGAAACTATCAACATATTAGACTCCTTAGGGGGAGTCTTAGCCTTTCTCCGGTGGTGTATCTCGGGTTTCGTCCGAGATATAGAAACTTCTTGAATTGGAATCGAATATAGATTCTCCTAATTTAGGGAGATCTCCTTATCCTACAAAATGAGATTAGATGAGCAAGGGGTCATAGCTTACATTAGAAGGTTTTAAGCCTTATCGACTAATAAAGAAAAAGTTGTTAATATGCATATAAATTAAAGGAGCCTTCCCTTTGTCAACCATATGAGAATATGATGCTTGTCCTTCATATCCCAAAACAATATCTTGATCGTTGGTATACTCAATAGGCATTCCACCATTAATATAGTATACCTCAATCAATATATTTGCATGGTCAATATTTGAGGTAGTTTATAGGATCTCTTGCCTTAGTAGTCGTTTGAGGACTCACCCTGTTAGTAAATCTCTATGGCATCACCCTGTTACACCTACTAGCCTTGAACATTAGAGTTCATTAGAGCACATGAAGCCACATCTTCATCATATGAGGCTCTATCATACACTTTCAATGTTATACTAGTCATCTCCTTTGTTTTTTATTGATGATAATGTTATCAAAGGCTCATCATTATATATAAAACTAATAGCCAAAAACCGAGTCTTTCCTAATAGCATTCATATCGCCTTTGTCTCAACCAACCCCTACATAGAAGGAATGATTCTCTTTTAAGGTAAGAAAGCTACATCCCCTCTTATTAGCATACAATGACAAATAAGATGGACAATCAATCATGTAATGCTTGATAGAGCCACATGCAAAGCATATAAAAGGAAGATTTCATAGTACATCACATAGAAAAAACTCTCCCTATCTTTACCTATCCAAATGCCCTACTAAAGAGGGGTCAAAAGATCTAATTTGATATACAATCGCGCATACTTTCTATGCTCCATAGTAAGAGATCTAGCATCCATCATAAAATGGCATCTCACAGAGGCCATAATGGCAAAGAGCCCCTCCTCATTCTAGTATTCCATAGAAAGACTAGGTAGCTTAACTCAAATCAAAGTAGTAGGGGGGTCTCCAATAAAGACTAAAAGTTTAAGGATGATTTCTCGTCTAATAGTCAATAGTCCATAATTGAAGATCCTCATCACATTCTTTGCACTCAAAACTTAATAAGAAAATGAACTTTCATAAAATAAAGGACAAGAGAGAGGGGGATACCTTCTATATTTTAGAGACAAAGCTTTTAATCATCTCAAATGAGGGAGGTCGATGAAGAAAACTACCTATCAAACTAAATCTCGATGGCTTATGTCATTCTATCAATTTCTCCTCCTTGGAGTAGTAGAAGAAGCTTTGATCTTATCAAAGTAATCCTTGGTCTTGAAGAGGAGGCGTTGAGCTTACCCTGAATAATCTTGATGCAAGAGATTTGAACCGAAGCAATAGTCTTAGAAGGATATTGTCCATCAAAAGAAGAAGGGTTAGCATTCGACGATTGTGGAGTCTTACCTAGTATTACCATCGTCAACTCAAAAGAAGTCTCCACTAGATGCAAGCTATTATTAAGGATTATCTTCATGAAGATATTTTTTGTATGTCAATTGTATATTAAGATTATGTTCTTCAATAGATCATATAAATTATCATAGATTAATATCATATATGATATCATTGAATGCCTTTTAATTCTCATTAAAAAGAGTATAAGGCACTTCCTAATATATTTTTATCTCTATAAATTTTTATATTTAGATTGCAGAAAATTAATAAGTGTTGATACTTACACATAACTCTAGTACTTATAACTTATATTATATATGCTAGATGATATAAGTTATAAATGAAAACTTTTGTCATCAATAATAATAATAATAATAATAACAATAATAATAATAATGATAATTATTTTTTATGATGATAATAATAATAATAATAATTATAATTATAATAATTATAATTATAATTATAATTATTATAATTATAATTATTATTATTATTATTATCAATTGTTCGACTTTTGTAAGGGTGCCAATCCCGTGCCTCTTTCTCCCTTTGCGCTCTTTTTTTATCTCTTACCCACGGTGATCTCTGTCCCTTCTGGCCTCTCTCTCTATTTTGTTCCACCCTCCCACGTTGGTTTGAAAGCCGTTGATGGTTTGGTGACTATGGGGAACGGAACCCGTTCTCCATTGTCCAGGATACCTTGTTTCCCTCTTTTTCTTCTTAATGGGATCCTTTCCTTGTTTCGTGGCAGGAAAGTACACTCCGCGCCTTCCTCTCATCCTACTTGTCAAAAAAAAATTTACTTTTTTTTGCCTGGACGTGGTGCTTGAATCAGTTTTCCATCTCCAATTTGGTCTGCGGTCGGTGACTCGCCGTTTTGCACTTGAAAGTTGGCATCTTGAGGTCTTTCTTTGCTAAATTCTGGTAATTGCATCTGTTATTTGTTTGGTTTGTATTGTTTTGATGTAGAAATTTAGCTCTGGACTGACAGGTGTTGGTCTTTTGCAGGCTGTTCTCATAAAGCATCTATTTTAGGAGACCGCTAGAAGGGATTTTAGGGTTTCTTCTATATCAATATCGATTCTAATGGGGGATACTGTTAAGATTTTATAGTCTAGTAGAAGTGTACCTAATTGGCTTTCCTTGAGCTTCTTGGAGTTGGTTTGATTTGGCATCATGGACACAGAAGGAGAGGAAAATAGTTTAGTTGGGGCTTCTTCTAAAGCGAAGGAGGGGTGTCACTTTCTAAACTGTAGGCGTCTAGGAGCTTTGGTGGCAATGGTATATTCTTTAGAGCTCATAAAATTGATCTGAGGAGCCTAGATATACAGTTGGAAAAGAAACTCTCAAAGAACTGGTTGAAGAAAATAAGTGGTTTTCAAAAGCCAAAAGAAGAGTGGGAGATTGATCCATCTAAGATGAAAATAAGGTATGTCATTGCACAAGGGATCTACATTACAGTTTATCTATGATCCATTATATATACTATTATGTCTCATATCTTCATTAATTTGCTCTGGCATTTATGGTATTTTGAGTGGTCCTCTGCTACGAGTATCACTGTCTAATTTATTCTAATTTAGAAAACCCTGCAGTTTTTTTTTTTTTTTTCTGTTTACTTCCTACTTGATTTATATTGGCTAAAAATTGATTTAATATGGACAACTAGCAACAGCTTCCCATAATATTTTTTTTACCGAAGAGAATGAAGCTTTATTGTGGATATTTCATTATGTTTATTTCACACCGATTCTAACAAAAACTATCATGTTATGGCAATATTTTGCAAATCCATTTTACATATGGCAATTAGGACCATTGTCAACTTCTTTTTCATACTTATCCTGGTTGATCTCATCAAAAGTCTTGATTGTTGACACAATGAGTAGTCATACCATTACTTTTGTTCTACATAGTTTAATCCATTTTGTTGAAGTAACAATAATTGCCAAGTCTATGCAGCATTAGTGGTTTTAATCTCCATGATTGGCCATGACTGATATGAACTGAGATGTCAGTATCCCCATGCTTTGATGGAGTACATGCTGATCCTAAGAAAGCCATATTAGCACATCATATTAAAATGGATTGAAGTTTTTATTTAAAACCTCCTGTCATCCATAATCGACCAGCAATTCTAATGCATCCTGAGTTCCTAAATGGTCTATTAAATCTTGTCTGACATGTCAATGTCAGCTTAACTAATGACTCCATGTATCTTGAATTGTACATAAAAGACGCAATGGCCACAGGTTCTTCATACATGTCAACTAGAAGATTTTTCCTTATCTACCAGCGCTCCAAGAAGGGAATACCACCTCTATTATCTCCATAAAATTATTCTTCATTTGTGATTTTTATTAATAAAATTAGCACAAGTATTTTAGATCAATTACAGATAGAGAAGGTTTTTGTTGAGTGGAAATCTTGTATAGGTGGGGCCGAACAGCCTCCAGATGCATCTCTCAGTCATACAATGTTGATAATGTCACCTTTAAGAAGGGAGTATCACCTTTATGTTTGTTGTTTGCACGAGACTATTCTTTATTTGTGATTGTTTTTAATAAAGTTAGCAGAAGTATCTTAGATCAATTACAGAGTGAGAAGCTTTTTGTTGAGTGGAATTCTTTTATAGATGGGGCCGAGCAGTCTCCAGATGCATCTCTCAGTCATGCAATGTTGATAATTCTGAGGTCTTTGTTACATAATGAATAGCTTTTTATCTTTTATATTGGAGTTGCTGGACTTGGGACAAGATGGGTTTGCCATTGATGCTGAAACCATTGCTCTGAGAGCACAATTTCAGTAAGAGGTTGCTGTTTGGCATAAGCTTGGTGAGAAGTGCAGAGACATTAACATGTTGTTAGTGTTGCATCACTTTTATGTGGTCCTTCAGTGTCTTGAAAACTTGATTCTGGTTATAGAATGAGTTGCCAGCTTCTGGTTTCCCGTGGTCTTCTACTGCTTGGCTTCACTTCTTATTGGGGAAGAATAGATGGTGTTTTCATGACGGAATACTTGGAAATATCAGGTACATTATGAACTGATCCCACTTGCTCTTTTTCTTCTGTTTCTTTATCCTTCTTCTGTCAATGCCAATTCTGCAATTGCATAACATAATTGCTCTTGTTGAAATCAGCAGGGATTTGTGTGAAGAGGCAATGCATGTTGCTATATTATATATACTCCTCCAATGATCACGCAGAAAGAGTCGATGCCAGATTTGCCATCGCTCCTATGGAACAGGACACTACAATGGTTCTTCCTTGGGGAGATAGGGAAAAAAAAATATTAATAGTAGCATGATGCCATTCTCACATTCTCGCATGCCACCAATCTTTATCCTGCACACTATCTCTATCTTGCTACGATCTGCAACTGTTCTTACTGCTTAAACCACGGCTTCGCAGGCTCCATTGTCATTGGCTGCGGCCCCTGGCTTGCACGTATGCAGCATGAAGTTGCATGCAGCAACGGCGTCGGCTACGGTTAGGAACACCCACTCGTGGCCTATGGCTTCAAGGATCTTCGACGAGTTCATCTTCTTCATCACCTCACTCCCGGGGTTCGCCAACACAAGCTGGTCACCATGAAAACCATCAGATTAGCAGAAGCTTCCTACCTCGATGATGCAGCAACAGTGAGGATCCGCAGAAGGTTCCTACCTTGATGCTCCTCCTGTCGATGATCTTCTTGACCTCGTCCAGCATGCTGATTCCGCTGGTGTCGATGCTGCCAACAGCTGCAAGAAGACGCAGTCATATCGAGATTGTTGACAGCAGAAGAATAAGAAACAGGATTGAAGCTTACCACCCATGTCCAGTATCAGATACTGTAAGCTGGTCTCTCCCTTGGAGCTGTCGTTCTCCTCTTCCATCCACCTCGATATCCTGACAAGCAAACATCAGCACTTCAGCATCTTCTTCTTTACCTTCAGCAGAACAACGTAGCGAGGCTTGTTTGGTGTACTGACCTCTCTCTCAAGTAGCTGGCGTTGGTGAAGTAGATGGGAGCGTCGATGCGGAGGATGAGGACGCCGGGAACAGTCTGTGCCACCGGATACTGGTCAACCCGCCGGTAAACCGCGGAGTTTGGAACCTTGCCGAGCACGGTCGTCCTCGGCCTTGAGACGAACAGTAGGACTCTCAGTATGGAGATGGACACCTGCAACCAAGCAAGCAATGGTTGGAGCTATTTGCTATCGATCGCATGCAAGTTGGCGTCATGAAGATGTATATCGTACTGCGATGACGAGTCCGATCTCGACGCTGCCGAATACGACGCCGAGGAACGCCGCGAGGCAGACGCAGAAGTCGACTTTGTCGACGTGCCACAGATGGATCGCCGCCTCGTAGTCGACCAGGCCGAGCATGGCGGCCATGATGATGGCAGAGAGGACGACCAGGGGGGTGTAGTGGAACAGCGGCGTCAGCAACAGCAGGGTGATCATCACCGCCGCCGCCATCACCACGTTCGACATCGCCGTCTTGCACCCGGCGTTGTAGTTCACCGCCGACCTCGAGAACGGCCCTGCCAGATGCACCAGAATCAGCTTCAGCTAGCTGAGACGAGCTCGATAACCACATCGACCTCGAGGGAACAAAACGTACCAGTTGTGAGATAGCATGATGTCAAGGATCCAACAATGTTCATCGTTCCGAAAGCTATCATCTCCTTGTTGCCATCGATGTGGTAGTTCTTGAACATGGCGAAGCTCCTCCCAACCGCAATGCCTTCCTGTGATCCCAAGCAATGACCAGCACAGATCAAGTGTCTGAACTCGACAGGCAGTTATGTCTAATAATCTATCTGCAAGAAGAAGAAGGCTTACGGCGAGGGCGACGATGCCGGTGACGACGCCGGTCTTCAGCGCCACGGTGAGATACGGCGCCGTGAAGATTAAGCTAGTCGCGGACGGCGGATTTAGGCCCTTCTTCAGGTATCCGATCTGCAGATTAAGTGCCATCGTACGATTGAAGACAGTGCTACAGTATAGACCAGATGGATGGCTGAGATTGAAGAAAGAGGGCTCACCACTTGGACTCCATGGTTTTCTGCATGAGTGAGGAACACCAGCAGGGTTCCCAGTATCACAGTAGTCAAAGGGGCAGCTGCAGAGACCCAGAAGAACCTGGGCCGCCTTTTACTCTGCTCAATGATCGAATAGAGATTTTGATTCAGATTACATGCTGATTACCTCGACTCAATGGAATCTTGTAAAACTTGGCCCAGATTAACTCCATTTGGTACACCAACCGATGAAACTGGGCAGAGAGTCAAAGGACAAGAAACGCATCCGACAAAGCCATGCATTCTCAGCAAAAGAAAGTTGAGATTATTAACTTGCTCAAGCAACAAAAAGGGAAGGATTGGAAGGAGCCAAGTCAAACTGCAGTCCGAATCCTCCAGTTGCGTGCAAGTTTAGCTAAGAACTGGTGTAGACGGGGAAGGCAGTGGACAAGAACAAAGAGACAAGGTTCTTCTCTGGATTTCCTGATGATGACAGCTGGTGCAATAATTTGCAAAGCCATCAATGGAAATGGAAGTCATCCGTGAGTTGTCCTCTGGGAATTTGCAGTCACTTAGACAAGAAAGGTTTCGATGATTACTAGATCTATTTGCTTGACAAAGATGCTTGTTGGTGGATATATAAGTTCCTATTTCACATGCTTAACAGAGTCATGTAGGAGTGATTACTTACAAAGAAGCGAGTCAGGAGAAGGAAGAAGAGGAAGCAACATCCGAGAACAGCACTTTCCCATCTCCACTGCAGGAACAAGAAGAAGCCACGACCACCAGCAATTATTAGAGAGAGTCCAAAGGTGGAACCCATCAGTAACACTGAGGTTCCATCAGAATCAATAAGAATTATCACAAGATGATGACAGCTTCTTTGTGTTTTAACGACCGGAATGAATGCAGAGGCATTCAGTAACCCAATCTTGTGCTCTTTGGAATCATGTAAGAGGAAGTAAACTGAACTATCACGGTCTGGGAAGGGAGTGAACCTGGTGAACTTGTGTGAAAACTGACTTGAGGACAGAGACCAGGTCAGTGGCAGTGGTGAAGTGTTCCAGGCCCAGCATCCCTTTTAGCTGCTGCAGGCACACCACTGTGGCAGCTCCTGCCATGAATCCCACTATGGTTGCATGTGACAAGAAGTCCACTATGAAGCCAAGCCTGCACATTTAGAAGATCTATAGATTAACCTAATACTCTTCTTCCACAAGCAAGGAAAAAAATAAATAAATAAATAAATAAATAAATATATATATATATA